>JAPYZC010005409.1:0-10169 GCA_030522665.1 Ichneumoninae sp. A BG-2022a | reverse complement strand
TCTCAGTACCTTTAGTATACATGATTTTTTTCAGATTTTTACACCATCAAGAAGTACTTGCAATTTTCTCTTATTGTTGTCGAACTTATGTGAAGTCAGAGCGGAGCGAGACTCCCTCCTTAAGTCTCGAGATGGCAATGCAATCGTTTCCGAAGGACGAGCGAAAGGTCGATGGGCATCGATTTACGTTTAATTCGTGTGAAATTCAATTACCTGCCGTAAGCGAATCTCCGATCCTTCTCGTGATCGCCGAAAGTGTCCCATAGGCGCAGCGAGACATTCACATTGTCGACAACCTCCCAGGATCTTTCCAACACCTAGCAGAAAGAGACATTTCGTTTAAGCACCAAATGTCAGGCGGACGAACCACTTTTTTTTTCTACCCGACGGCCTTCGTCGAGTCGTTTCAGTAAAATTTTTTTGCGACTTAACCCTTCAAGCACCGGCGACTTTTTGCCGACCGTAAAGGACGATGTCTTCTTTTAAGGTAGTCCTTGCGAATTGTGTTCACTTCGCATAAGTTTCAGAGAAATGAGAAGGAATTGCAAACATTTCTGCATGACATAAAAATCTGAAAAAATCAAGCATGTTGAAGGTGCTGAAAAGATTATTTTTGCATAATAATAATTCCAAAATTTTATTAACAAATTGATGAAAAAATAAATTGGTCAACAAATTTTCCGGAAAGCCAACTTTTTTTTAATGAAAATGATTCGTCCATTTTTCTGAATACGTATGAATTTTTTTATTTCTAAATTTGCTTTGATATTTCTTATATGCAAAAAATGTGTGGAAAACACACCAAATTCAAAGCAAATTAAAAAATCTGAAAAAATTCATATGTGTTCAGAAAAATGAACGAATCATTTTCGTAATATAAAAAAAAAATAGGTCGTCGACTAATTTGTTAAACAATCAATTTTTTTATTAATTCGTTAATAACATCTTGGACTTATTATTATGCGCAATCAATATTTTTAGTACCTTTAATATGCATGCATTTTTTCAGAATTTTATACCATCGAGAAGTATGTGCAACTTTATCTAATGTTTCTCGAACTTATGCAAAATTAACACCGAGCGACTACCATAGAAAAAAATCAAGCATATGGAAGATGCTGATAAGATTGTTCATCCATAATAATGATCCCAAAATGTTATTCGTTTCCTTTATGTTAAAATTTGTTTAAACTCATAATTTTCAAGTATTAGATAAAATTCTGAAAAAATTCATAAGTATTAAAAAAATTAACAAATCATTTTCGTAAGAAAAAAGAATTCGGTTGCCGGGTGATTTGTTGCACAATTTTTTTTTTCAGTATTTTGTTATGAACATTCTGAAATTATTATTATGCACAAACAATCTTTTCAGCACCTTTTATATGCTAGAATTTTTTCTGATTTTTTTTTCTCATCGAGAAGTGTTTGTAATCTTTGTCTTTTTTCTCTCGAACTTAGGCGGCGTCAGTCATTGTGCCAGTAAAACCTTAACATGCCGCATCAATTTTTTTTCTGACAAAACCACCGGTAATCTTTAGTCGATGAATCGTGTGTAACAAGCCCGGTAGTGTGGTGGCTTACGTCCTTGTAAATTCGGTACTGGTCGATGGCCCAGACCGTCGGCACGTGGGTGGTGAGCAATTGCGAGAGGGACACGTGTTTGTTGCAGGCTCTTGCGCAAATCAGCCTGGTCTTGCCGACTGCGGTGTCCCCCACAACGACGCACTTGACCAGCTCCTGGTGCGGTTGCTCATTGTCCATCACCGGCAGCCACCCCTTTTCATCAAATATTTCCCTTCACGTGCCAGTCTGTACGTTTTAATATCGTCCTCGTGTTTTTCCTCGTCAGCTCTCGATCCTCGACCGATCTTATCCTCTGTCCTGTCCTCTTTCTTGGCTAGCCCCGCTGCTGCTTCTTCTTCTTCTCTATCTTTCGACAAACTCGACCACCACATTCGACCTGTGAACATAAAAATTAAAAATAAATAAAGAAATTAAAATATAAAAATTAAAAATTAAAAATTAATTATAATCAGGATTTTCCTGGAATCGGCAAAGGGGATTCGTTATTCCGGCGTTCGGATGGAATCTGGAAACACGCACGTCTGCTGATAACAGTCGATTCGTAAGTTTGTGCTTCGGCTCATTAAGCGTGACGAAAGATGTTTTCGTTTATAAAAAAATTAATAAATAAGAAATAGAAAACATTAAAGAAGGATAATTATGATTTTCTTGAATGTGGAATATTCTGGATATGAATCTGGAAACAGGCGCGTTTACTGATAACGGTCGATTCGTAAGATTTTGGCCCTTGTACATACAACAATTGAAGTGGTCCTGCTCCAGATCATTAAACATGAACAAGGATATTTTCGACGATTAAAAGACAAACAATTTTATTAAAAAATGAATAAGACATTTTTTTAATGAAAAAAAAACAAGAATTAGAATTTTCCTGGAATTTCGAAGAAAATTCGTTATTCTGGCCATGTGCAAGATTTTATGCACAAGATTGTGGCTCTTGTACATACAACAATTGAAGTAGGCGTGCTCCGAATCATTGAACGTAATCAAGGATTTATTTTATAACAAAAAAATTAATTAAAAAGGAAACAGCAAATAAAAAAAAATGTAAATGAATGAAAAACAATGATTCGGATTTTCCTGAAATCCACAAAGGGGGTTCGTTATTGCCAGACGCAAATAGAATCTGCAAACACGCACGTGTACTGAGAGCGGTCGATTCGTAAGATTATGGCTCTCATAGATAG
Source organism: Ichneumoninae sp. A BG-2022a (assembly GCA_030522665.1). Classification (NCBI taxonomy): domain Eukaryota; kingdom Metazoa; phylum Arthropoda; class Insecta; order Hymenoptera; family Ichneumonidae; species Ichneumoninae sp. A BG-2022a. Next base: position 7,398 of record JAPYZC010005409.1, on the reverse strand, counting down.
AACGATTGAAGTTGGGCGTGCTTCGAATCGTAAAACATGAACACGGATATGTTCGTTCGTTATATATATGTATATTTTATGTATATAAAGAAAATACAGTGGAACTCCGATTAACCGGGAAGCGGATGAACCGTGCGTCTTGCTAGGTTTTTTTTGTATGATCGGAGCCAACCAAAGTTTCTGAGTACTTAAAAAAAACTAGCTTATTACTAACGTACTATTAATGATTCAAAAACTTCCAAAGCTTTACATTCTATTTCACACTATTTAACAATTAAGTGCAAGTTGCACCAAATGTCATTGTAAATAGTCAAAATAAAGTTGTATCATTATCATTAGCCATTATTGACTTGTATACTTTTGCTGTCTATCCGAGGACTCTTCGGTACCGCACAGTAAAAAAAGTTTGTAATTTTTACAATACCTTATCGTCCACAATTTTTTATTTGTTAATTTTCTAGGTGTACAAATAAAAGTTGTCAATGACACGAAAAATAAAAGGACAGATTCGTCTATATATATGTTTACGAAATTTCGGATCCCGATTTAACGAAATTATTTTTCCTGTGCGAGCATCCCAGTGGTTAATGGGAGTTCTACTGTAAATAAAAATAATAAAAAAAATTAAAATCACAAAAAGAAAGAATAATTAGGATATTCCTAGAATCGACGAAGGGCGTTCGTTGAATCACCGACGTCTACTGAGAACGGTCGATTCGTAAGATTATGGCTCTCGTACGTATAACAATTGAAGTAGGCGTGCTCCGGATCATTAAACGCGACCAAGGATATTTTCGTTTTACACGATAAATATATGTATATATATAAATACATATATATATAATATATATATACGTATTGACCATGCCATTTACCTGGAATATAATGGTACAGATTCACATCCAGCGGAGATATATTATATGTATATAATGCAACGTGACTATTGATTTGACCCAGGGGCCTACCCGCTCTCTCTCCTATATTTAGAATCGAACCTTCGCAACCTAAAAGTCCCTCTCTACCTCTCTATCGCCGTAACCATCGTGAGTTACGGCCGATAGGGACGAAATTCAATCCGCAAAATCATAAATCCTTTAAAAATTCGATTGTCTATATAAATTCATATACACAAATAAATATGTATGCATATAAATTCCATACTTATATTGATTCCATTCACCAGATTGGAGCGTTCCTGAAATATTGCCGATTAATTTGTCGTCGGGAAGCCGTCACGACTGACGTTTCGATCGATATCAGCAGAACGGAAATGGAGAGCCCAAAATTCAAACCTTAACATCACGAATTCTTAAAAAAATTAGATTGTTCATCTCTCTATAATATATAAAAATGTCGCCGCTGCCGCCGTGTCAGTCAGGGGGCTTAGAATAATAAGGGCTTAAGTCCATCCTTAAAGGGCTTTGGAATTATAAGGGAATTATAAGTTCATCCTTAATGGGCCTTGGAATAAAAAGGGCTTAAGTCCATCCTTTAAATGGCCTTGGAATACTAAGGAATAATAAGGGCTTAAGTCCATCAAGCTTGAGGGGTTCGGAATAATAAGGGCTTAAGTCCATTAAACTTAAGGGGCGCAATAGTGGGGCTTAGAATTGTAAGGGTATATGTCTTTTTGAAGAACTTAAAATAATAAGGGCTTAATTGCACGAAGGGGTGCGAGCGCGCGAGCCATCAGCCCCACTAGTATAAATATATGTGTTTGCGTATATATTGAAACGTTTCGATATTCCGGGGCAGCGGAATACCGAACTCACGATTTTTCGGATCGTCTTTTTCCAAGTGGAAGGTAAAGATTTCGAAAGTTACAAAATTCACTTTGAATTTTGCAACTTACAACATATTTCACGCTGAGGGGCCACTTAACCGGACTTACAATATTTCAGCCCCCCTGCCCCATAAGGGGAGAAAATATTTTTACCTGAGGGGACTTGGAATATTTCAGCCCCCCTCCCCCCATAAGGGTACAGAATATTTCGCACTGAGGGGCCACTTAAGCGGACTTACAAAATTTCAGCCCCCCCTCCCCCCATAAGGGTACAGAATATTTCGCCCTGAGGGACCGCCTAAGCAGACTTACAAAATTTCACCCCCCCCCCTCCCCCCATAAGGGTTCAGAATATTTCGCCCTGAGGGGCCACCCAAGAGGACTTGGAATATTGCAGCCCCCCTCCCCCTATAAGGGCAGAAAATATTTCGCGCCGATGGGCCACCTAAGTGGATTAACAATATTTCGGCCCCCCTGCCCCATAAGGGGATAAAATATTTCGCACTGAGGGGCCACTTGAGGGAACTTTGAATTCACCCCCCCCCCCCTCTCGCCTAATTCTTGACACAGTGGCTGCGGTGTTTGCGACTTTTACATACGCGACTTTATATAGAGAGATATATTAATTCCATTATAAATATATCAAGATATTATTCCATCAAGATATATTAATTTCATTCACCGAATTGGACCGTTCTCGAAACATTTCTGATTAATTTGTCGTCGGAAATCCATCGCGAGCGACGTTCCGATCGATATCAGCAGGACTGAGAAGCCCGCCCAAAATTCAATTCTCATCATCATAAATCGTCAAAAAATTTGCTTGTCAACATAGATCCATATACATATATAAACTTATATATACATACATATATTAATTCCATTCACCCGATTGGACCGTTCCCGAAATATATTTCCGATTAATTCGTCGTCGGGAGGCCGTTGCGACCGACGTTTCGATCGATAACAGCAGGACAGAGGAGGGCGCGCGCCAGAGGTGGGTCACTATATTTGGAATCACCAGCGTGAATTTTCCACGAACACAAACAATTAGCTAACTCGTCCCCACCCCTCGGGCTCGCGCACCGGAAATTGATTGCTGAAACTTACCGAACGGGTAAATGCATTTGGGATGATTAAAAAGAAACAAAAAAAAACACACACACACACATGCGTACCGAGCGGAGAGCGCTCGGAGGATTAAGAGGGGTAGAGAAGAAAAAAAAAAAGGTCTCTCTATCTCTCCACCTCTGTTATTCTTCACTGCAGTGTTTTGCGCAAGGGTGCGTTCAGATTAAATTATTCCGCTCGGTCGCGAGTGGTCGTGGAAAATTGTGAGGGTTCAAGGTCGCGAGTATTCCCGGTAATAATGAATGCGCGGCCACTCGTGTGACTGGCGTGTAGGGACGGTTTGTTGCATGCAACGTGGAATTTAAACGACGGAAAATGTGTTGCCGCAGCAGCGGCGTCGACGTTACCGGTGGTCAGTCAAAGGGGGTCGATAAGCCCCCCTCAGTCAGAGGGGGGGGGGGGGACACGTGTAGTTGAATCAAGTGAATTTTTTTCTCAGTGTGAAAAATGTTGTGGTGGACCATTTTGCCCCGGATACAACGTTTTCCATTTTGCCCCTATCTTACCTTACCTGGCCTACCCGGGTTATAAATATATCCATTTATACGCTAAGTATACGTAGTGTTAGTTGGCGACTGTATGGTTTAGACACATAAAAGCTCCGAGTAGTTTGAAAGTCAATCCAACTACCACGACCTGTCGTTCAACTTGTTCAAGAAAGCGTAATATTCTCGTCGATGTACCGAACGTACGGTCAAATAAACTACAGTGCCCTCGGCATAAAGAGTACAAGTGACCGGTGAATCGTTTCAATCTAGACGATGACGTTACGGACACGAACCTTCACCTCCACGACTCTCATCCTCAGTGACTTTGTGCTCTTGAACTATACTAACGAGCCGAATGACCAACGAAATTATTGCGGCCCCTTGAGACGGGGTAATTCGTTCTATTCGCGTACCCGGTAACAATCGTGAGTCGCTCAACATGTACAGTACAATTGGCGGACTTTTTTTTAGGCCCGGCCAGCTTAAGCGAAAAGAAATGCCTCGTACAGTCGTGAAGATTCATCGTTGGCCGAAAACTAATTAGTGCCTGTGTAATTTTCGTGTCTCGAACATTTTTAAGAGTAAGAGCTTTTAGCGCAGGAAACGAAGCTTTTTTTCCGTTTTTATAAGGAGATTGCAATTCTGCAAAACATAATTACATACCGACCAATCAAACGTGACTACGTGCTGACCAACCGAACGTAGTTACTTACCAACTAATGAAACACGAAATATGTACAACCTCGATATTAATAGTAACAGCTTTTAGCGAAGAAAACGAAGCTTTTTTTTGTCGTTTTTATAAGTAGAGTACGATTTTGCAAAACATAACTACATACCAACCAAACGTAACTACGGACCAACCAACCAAACATAGTTACATACCAAGAAACACGAAATATGTACAACCTCGATATTAATAATAACAGCTTTTAGCGAAAGAAACAAAGACTTTTTTGCTGTTTTTATAAGTGGAATGCAATTCTGAAAAACATAACTACATACCTACCAAGCAAACGTACCAACTAATGAAACACGAAATATGTACAACCTCGACATTAATAATAACAACTTTTAGCGAAAGAAACAAAGACTTTTTTGCTGTTTTTATAATTGGAATGCAATTCTGAAAAACATAACTACATACCAACCAACCAAACATACCTATCCATGAAACACGAAATATGTACAACCTCGATATTAAGAGTAACAGCTTTTAGGGAAAGAAACGAAGCTTTTTTTGTCATTTTTATAAGCAGAGTGCAATTCTGCAAAACATAACTACATACCAACCAAACGTAACTACATACCAACCAAACATAGTTACATACCAACTAATGAAACACGAAATATGTACAACCTCGACATTAATAATAACAGCTTTTAGCGAAAGAAACAAAGACTTTTTTGCTGTTTTTATAACTGGAATGCAATTCTGAAAAACATAACTCCATACCAACCAACCAAACATACCTATCCATGAAACACGAAATATGTACAACCTCGATATTAAGAGTAACAGCTTTTAGCGAAAGAAACGAAGCTTTTTTTTGTCATTTTTATAAGCAGAGTGCAATTCTGCAAAACATAACTACATACCAACAAAACGTAACTACATACCAACCAACCAAACATAGTTACATACCAACTAATGAAACACGAAATATGTACAACCTCGACATTAATAATAACAACTTTTAGCGAAAGAAACAAAGACTTTTTTGCTGTTTTTATAACTAGAATGCAATTCTGAAAAACATAACTACATACCTACCAAGCAAACATACCAATCCATGAAACATGAAATATGTACAACCTCGATATTAATGATAACAGCTTTTAGCGAAAGAAACAAAGACTTTTTTACTGTTTTTATAACTGGAATGCAATTCTGAAAAACATAACTACATACCAACCAACCAAACATACCTATCCATGAAACACGAAATACGTACAACCTCGATATTAAGAGTAACAGCTTTTAGCGAAAGAACCGAAGCCTTTTTGCCGTTTTTATAAGTAGAATACAATTCTACAAAACATAACTATCTACCAACCAACCGAGCGTAACGACATACCAACCAACCAAAGATAATTACATACCAACCAATGGAACATGAAATATGTATAACCTCGGAGCGCGAAACACGGCATTTAGTCCGCAAAATGTCCGCAAGTACGATTGGCCGATTTTTTTTAGGCACGACTGAACGCGAGCGAAAAGAAATGCCTCGTACATTCGTGATCGTAACATCCGTTATTGTCCGAAAACTAATTAAGTAAATCAAACGTCCCAGTGATCGAACACGTGTCCCAGTAGCAGAACAAAGCGTGCGTTCAAGAGAGACATAAATACGATTCACGATGCATGTCCGAAGACTCGAACTGCTCTCTTGGGTGTGCGGCCATTGGTACTTTCACCTTAGCCCTCTATAATTTTCGTGTCTCGAATATCTTCAACGATAACAGCTTTTAGCGAACAGAACGAAGTTTTTTCGGCGTTTTTATAAGTACAGACCCGATTCTACAAAACATAATTACACACCAACGAATGAAACATGAAATATGCACAGTAAAAAGCGTCTGTACTTTTTACAACAACTTATCGTCCACAAACATCCAAAACATTTTATTCGTCCATCTTCCGACTCCGCCGGTATTCGCACCGTCCGGCCCCAGTTTCACAAACAAAAGTACAACCTAACATTTATTAAAGACACACGACACGGAAGAACAGGTTTGCATGTTCAAACATGAACAATCGAGTTTGTCACTTATTCATCGTTATTTCGAAGCTTCGTGTTCCAATTTTACCAAATTATTTTTTACCCTGTGTATAACCTCAACACAGAGTGCGAAACACGACGTTCAGTCCGCAAAATGTCCGCAAGGACGTCTCGCACAAGAGGGGGGGAAGGGGGGGGAGCTCCGCAGGCGGGCCTGTTTTAATGGAGACTTCGTTTCGCAGACCGGAAGTAATTCGTCATTCGCTTCACGAGCTACTGGCAGTGTATAAATAACGGGGTTAAAAAAAAACAGACAGCACGAGTGAACCGTGATAAATACTTTATCGGAGAAAAGGAAGAAAAAATGTATGCATGTACATATCTGAATTCGCAAGGGAGCCTCGTGCCCGCGCGTATTCGTTCGCCGGGATTAGTTCGGGAGCTCTCGGGGTTTATGTATCCGTGAGCCGACGCTGGCGCATTGCAGAACGTCGTCGTGTCGGGGTCAACGTTACGGGGAGGTTCCCCTACCGCTCGGGCCACTCCGCTCTCCTCGCCTCCGCCGCGGCCGTTGTTGGCTAGACCCGAAAGCGAGAAACTCTCGCGTTTACTTCCCATCCCAATAACGAGCGACCGCAGCGCCGGACGACGAACGAATACACTTTCACCGAAGCTTACGCAGAGCCGGTATAGATGTACGTTCGTGCGACGGTTAATCCCGGTTCGACAGCCCGCGAGTGCACTCGGAATGCACCCAGAATGCACTCTCCGATACACGGATGGCGGAAGGAAAAACAAAATCCTGCGCATGGTACGTTATCGACAGCGAAGCGCAGTAACGAAACTGTAAGGTAGTACCAGCGCAATGAATGACGCCGCCTAAGTTTGAGAGGAATAAAAGAGAATTGCAAACACTTCTCGATCGGATAAAAATCTGAAAAAAATCAAACTTATGGAAGATGCTGATAAGATTGTTCGTCCATAATAATGATCCGAAAATGTTACTCGTTTCCTTTATGTTAAAATTTGTTTAAAATCGTAATTTTCAAGTATTAGATAAAATTATGAAAAAATTCATACGTATTCAGAAAAATTAACAAATCAATTTCGTAATAAAAAAAAATTTGGTTGCCGGGTAATTCGTTGCACAATTTTTTTTTCAGTAATTTGATATGAACATTCTGAAATTATTGTTATGCACAAACAATCTTTTCAGCACCTTTTATATGCTAGAATTTTTTCAGATTTTTTTCTCATCGAGAAGTGTTTG
>JAPYZC010005408.1:0-18505 GCA_030522665.1 Ichneumoninae sp. A BG-2022a | reverse complement strand
TCTCGTATCGATCGTCCGTTCGTTCGTCTAATGTCAAACCTAACTAATACCGTGTGTCTTAACGAATAGTCAGCTACGATATTCGTTACAATATATATTCTGATTGGACATATACCTATATATTCAGTTTGGACATATACGTATATATTTAGTTTAGACATGTACGTATATATTTAGTTCAGATATGTACGTATATATTTAGTTTAGATATGTATGTATATGTTCAGTTTAGACATGTTTGTATATGTTAAGTTTGGACAAATATGTATATATTTAGTTTACACATATGTGTATATATTCGATTTGGACATATGTATATGGACTGAAGTAGTATCTCTGCCGTTTCCCTTTCGTTACTGGCTCGTGTAACGGATACGTGGTACGAACGATTTACGTTCAAATGTATTGACGTTAATGTATTCACGCACGCACTGGGCTCATGGATGGGCGATCAGGAGCTCGGTGTTGTGTGCGAGAGTGTGACTGTGCGGGAACGGCAAAGTAGGCAACAGTAATAGATGTAGCGTGCAAGCTCGCGCGCGCACACACTACGAGCCTCGTTGGATTCGATGAATGCACGCCCGACTAGTTCTCTGCGTTCCACAGTCCTCTCTCGCGTGTGTATATTATGCACACCGGGCACTGGTAATGTGCGGTAGACGAGCGATGACGACGCGACGACTGAATAGTCTCGAATCGAGCGAGGCAAAGTTTACGAACTGGTGTCGTAGATTTAAAATAAAAAGAACGCTGTTCCCTCGTCACTGACGCTTCATCTCCAGATAGGATAGTCGTTAGGAGATCGCTATTGACGAGGGACGATGAAACGAAGATTCAATGCAGTGGAACTCAGCGGAGAGGAAGAGCTTTATTGAATCAACGTTATTGTCGTTTATGCGTACGGGCGGCATTGCAGCGCAGGTATTTTAACGTACTGCGCATGCGCATGGGAAATCCTGTTTTACGCCCTAAGCGTAGAATTTTTAGACGTTAGTTTTAACTTACGATCGCTCTTGAGATCGACCTTAATATCGAAGTTTGACCTGAACTTCATTGCGTGCTCAAGATCAATCTTAAGTTCAGACTTAAGATGAACCTGAGATTGAACTTGAACCGCAATCGAATTAGAGCTCATACTTAAATTCGAACTTAAGATCAGACTGAAGCATGAAATTAAGTTCAAAATAAGATTCGATCTTAAGCACGCGACCAGTATTGCACCATAAGTATTTCAACGTACCGCGCATGCGCAGAGAAAATCCTGTTTTACCTGAACAGTCTCGTCAAAGTTTACGAACTGGTGTCGTAGATTTAAAAAAAGAAAGTCATTCCTTCGTCACTGACTCTTCATCTAACGATAGGGCAGTCGTTAGGAGATCGTTTTTGACGAAGAACAATACAACGAACATTTAAGGTACGCATCGGTGAGGAAGAGCTTTATCGACTTTATAGTCGTTTATTCGTACGGTCGGTATTGCAGCGCAGGTATATCAACGTACCGCGCATGCGCATGGGAAATCCGGCGGTACGCCCTAAGGAACGCACTGCTGCTGCACCTGAAGACCGGAGAGATCCAGAATAGTCTCGATGACTGAATAGTCCCAAATCGAGAGAGACCTAGTTTACGAACCGGTGACATAGATAAAAAAAAAAGAACGTCGTTGCCTCGTCGCTGACTCTTCGTCCCCCGATAGGACAATGAAACGAAGATTTAATGAAAAGCGACTCATCGGAGAGGAAGAGCTTTATTCAATCGACGTTATTGTCGTTTATCCGTACGGTCGGTATTGCAGCACAGGTATATTAACGTACCTCGCTGCGCATGGGAAATTCTGTTTTACGCCCTAAGGAAACCACTGCTGCTGCACCTGAACACCGGAGAGATCCTCTCTTTTGTTGATCGACCGCACCGGCTCCAGTGTGGGCGTCTTTTTTTTAGCATGTTATAGAATTAAAAAAAAAAAGAAATTCTTTCATGCGCGACCATATCCATTCGATCAGTGCCGAGATTGAATTTTCTCTTCGACGAAAGGGTTGGGATAACCGATTTATGTCCCGGCTTCTCTACTCGGCAACGTGATTCGATGGGAACATCATGGGCGTTAACCGGGAACAGTGCGCGGCGTTGAGCGTGGAAGCGGGTCAAACGAGAGTGAAAAGAGAGACGCGCCGGATGCGCGCAAGAGAAACGAACGGAGAGGATGTGGAGCAAACGAGAGTGAAAGCAGCAGCGGCAGCGGCGACCCAGAATATTATAACGTCGGAGATGAATAGGATCGAAAGGTGCCTCTGGGATATTCTTTAACGTCGCCCGAGTACAATGGGGGAGGACGATTTTTTAGTTCGGAATGAATATTATTACGCGATTTTTTTTTTTTTTTGTCAATTTCTTTTTTTTTTAGTTGTACCGAAGAGGAAAAGGAGAATAATTCGTTTTATTACAGAGACGCGGGCACACGAGCGCGCAGCGGAGAGGCACGACGCCCGAACGAAAGGGAAACGCGCCCGAGCTGGAACACGACGAGAGAGGATGTGGCCCGAACGAGAGTGAAAGCCGGTGACCCAGAAACACGAAAATGCCGAAAAAAAAAAATAATCGTCGGAGCGTTTTATAGTGACTCTGCCGGAATAAAATAACTAATATACTTAAAAAAATTAAGTTTCCAGAATTTATTATTATTATTATTATTATTATTATTGAACATAAAGGTCTAGAACATCGTCCCGTGAATTTAGCAACTCTGCGGCAGTTTTTTGTCAAGACATCTCTGGAATTCAAAAATTGAATACGGTTTTTTTTCCATTCTACTTCATCAAGAGTCACATGCACAGAAAAAAAAAGATAAACGCCAAAGCGTTTTTTGGTGACTCTACCGAAGAGTCGTAATCTATATCGAATTATTCAACGCGCTAGAGTAAAATCATTAATATACTTATTAAAATTAATTTTGTAGAATTTAGCAACTTTGCGGCAATTTTTTTGTCAAGATATCTCTGGAATTCGAAAACTGAATGGTGTATTTTTTTCGAATTATTCGACGTGCTAGAGTAAAATCATTAATATACTTAAAAAAATTAATGTTCTATAATATGAAAACTGTGCGGCAGTTTTTTGTCGAGATATCTCTGGAATTCGAAAACTGAATGGGTCTTTTTTTTCCATTCCACTTCGTTAAGAGTCACATGCACAGATACCATCCCCGAGCAGTTAACCAACGTCGAGTTAACTAATGGCGTGAACGAGAAACTCTCGCGCAATGTGGGTTTCTATCTCGCAGGGTCGAACAGACACACATATATGTAATTTTTTTTACACGCGCCAGGGTAAATCGTGCTCGCCGGGTCGCTCGTAGCTTCTTGCCTATCGGTCTCCTCTCCCGTCGATCGCCTAGATTAGCGGGGCCCGCCGACGGCGCGCGCTTAATGCGAAGCGCCAACTTTGCCCGTATGGACGGACGAATTATACCGTCATTATCGGTTATTTCTGGGCCACAAAGTGCCGCAGCCGGGGAGCTCCTTGTGACTAAGTTTAGGAAAATAACTCTTCGCCGCTCCACGCCTCGACGCTCAACGCGGATAAAAATAAAAAATATTAAAAAATCTGTAATGCAATGTAAAACGCCGAGAGACCCAAGTCTCGTTTTTTTTTGTCCAAATCCCTCCGCCCCCCGCCCGACGTCGCGGGTTTCGTAGTCGTTCTCGTTGCTCGCTACCGAGCGAATAAGTGTGCCAAGGCCCGAGAGTGCCCCACTCTCGCGCACCGCGAGCCGCGAGCCGCGCGCGTTCCCCATTTTCGAAACTAAAAGTAAAATCTAACGCATTGTGAGTATAATAAATACACACGTGTATTCGCGTCCGTGTTGGTGGGCCGCGGAGAGCCGCTAACCGTAATATAAGTATATTTTCGTCCCGAGTCCCCCGAGCTAAGTTTGCCTTAAGTAGACTCCGCGCGGAGTTTCGAGGCGTCTCGCTCAAAAGGACCCCCCACGTAATGGCCGCGCGCCGCCTGTGTACGTGCGGCGTTTGAAATTTCGCAAGTCCTCGGAAGAGACGACTCTCCTCCCCGCCCCACCGGACACTCCGACTCTCTAATTCCCGGTGACTTAATGTACATGTCCCGTGAATTTTGTCCCCAAGTTCCAATCGTAATTTCGAAGTTTATTGCCGCGCGGTGTCCGCGTAGTCGTGGACTATGCGCTGCACGTTCGCGCATGCGCGCCAGCGCAGTTTCGCGAGAGAGACTCGGGGGAGCGAGAGGGAGCGGCGCGCACCGTTTTGCAGCCCAGTTCGCACGTCCTTGACACGGTTACCCACATGGGGCACCACCGTGAGTAGCTCTCTCGGGCCAGAGCGCGCCCGAGAGAACGAGACCGAGAGAAACACACTCCGCGCGCGCTGCATCTCGCGCTCGCCCGCGCGCATGCGCGCCGCTCGCACACAGCAAGCGGACGGTCTGCAGGTGCATCGGCGATTTCTCCGACACACGGAGACGGAAGCCCGTATCCGATGTGGCGAACTCCGTTAATTGCAGCGAATCTATGTTCGCGAGCCGATGAGTCACGGGGCTCTGCGCACGTACGCCTAAAACCGAGTCCGAGTGAGCACTGACTCACAATTCGCATTTATTTAATCGAAATTATGTACGAATTTTTTTTTTATGGAAAAATCCCTGAGTCACGAGTGAGATTTCGGCGGAGGGAAAAAAATTTCTCTCGCGTGAGTCGATTTGCAATTATAGTCTATATTTAGTTTGGTAGCGAATTCAATATATTCCATATTCGATTGGATAAATTGAGAAGTCGCGTATCCCTCGGGCAGCGGCCGTTTCCTCTTATACTTTTATTACCACCGAAGGGCTTCCGAGAAATATGGAAGAAACTGGGACGGCGGCGAAGTACGGTACGTAATTCGAAATGGTGCCCGAGTCCGTGACCAATATAGGAAAAGGATCTCCGCGACGCGCCTCTGTCTCCTCGCGCATAGATCGCACAGAGTTTATGTCCCACCGGACCGTCCCAACGGAGAACCGCGCTGATATAAAAATTCTTTCAATATAAACATAGGGGACTTTTTATAGCGAATGTATGAATTTTTATTTATTTTATTTATTGGCGCGATCCGCAAAAACCCGAAAAAAGTAATAACGGAATATGAACGGTAATTTATTATATCGAGAGCCAATAGTGCAAAGGCGTTATTTTTATTAATATAATATATTAATAATAATGTAATATAATTAATAATAATTGTTACTTATTATAGCAGTAGTGGTTTTCTATATTAGCCTCAGTAATACAACATCTGGTGGTGTCGCGTGTATACATGTGTGATTTTTTTTCCCCTCGCGCTAATGACCCATTGACCAGGGTCCTTCAGCCTGTACCTTTATATTTGACTAAGGGGCACTCATAAATATTTTTTAAAAACATTATTTGTGGAGGAGACGATACAATCGATTAATATATTACACTAGTAACTTAAGCTAACGGGTTCGCGGCTTTGGTTTGTTTTATTGTGACGAGTGGATTATTTAAAAAATAGTCTACTTTGGTAATTTGTGTTTGGGGACGTTGTCCGTTGGTAATTTTCCAAGTAACATTCGACCAATTGATGCATTCGAGATGTGTTGCTGTGCAAAGTGCATGCTCAGACTCTTTAAGCTATCTCCGATTGCTTCTATTTTCATGATGGACCATTTGTATTTGGTTTTTCATCATAATGTAATAAGGCCGAAGGACTGCGGTCAATGGCCTAATGGCTCACCCTACGACATTCCAGTGTGTAAAAAAAAAGGAACCAAAAAAAAAATTATAAAACTAGCATTATCAGGAAGGTCAATAAATGTCTTCTATTAATACCACTATAACTTAATATAATTTTAATAGAAAATATTTAACAATTAATAAACGTGTCTATCTTCCATCCGCGCCCCCAACAATAAAATGTAATAAAGAAATATCAAATTTCAAATGTCGAGACTCAGTAACAGCGATACCTGCGCAATTAGCCGAAAGCGTTCGGGACGCGCGTCGTCCCTCCGGACACGGCGGACAGTGTCGTAAATAAGGGTCTCGTCGTCGAAGTTACCGCTTTCTACGCCTCGATGTAAATATTGTGAGTGACCCCTGCCGCGCCGGGCGCGCTGTGTAGCCAATAGTCGTCCCGCCCCCCCCTTCCGTGTCAAAGGAAAAATTCGAGAAACGCATCCCTCCGGAGTGCAGCGACGACTGACCGACTCCACGCTCAACGGGTACAGCGCGGCCCGCAGAGGGAACAGGGGGACGGGGAACGAATTATTGCGTGCAATTCGCAACGGGAGTTTCCCCAGTGACCCAGTGCCCCGGGAGAAATTTGACCCACAGCTACCAACCATCCCGTCCATTCTCCTTTCATCCCTCTCGCCTTTACTGCTGAGCTTCCGCGCGATTCCTTTCTTACCGACTTTCTTCGCATCCTCACTTTTACTGTCGAGGACTCGGTCAATGTTTCTCTACAAAATTAGGCACGGAGCTCCCCCCCCCCCCCCCCCCCGTAAAATCGTTGTTAGGTAGCAAACGTTTCGGCACGGTGTTTGCTGCTGTTCTGCATTCCTATTGACCGGAACTCAAAGCCGGACGCAGTAAAAATCCAAACAAACAGGCGGCACTTAATCTTTATCTCCGAATCGCTTTCGGCGAGAAACGTCGATGGGCGGGCGAGGGACGTGGGGGAGAGCCGGTGTACGGCGCACAGCCAATGTACATCGAAAATTGTCGGGAAAGCTCGTGGGATTAATTTTCTCCGGGCTTGTCCGCCCACGCGTGGCGAGAGAAAAAAAAGGTTCGCAATAGAGGGGAAGGGAATTTAATTCCGACGCCCACGCGCGCGACGGACGAGGCTCGACCCCGGATGCCTGGTTACCGCGGCAAGGACGAGGACGCGAGGGTGGCCGGGAAAATAATGTCACGCTCCTACCGCAGCCCCTGCGTGACAATTTGTTGGACGGTTTTCGGGACACCATTCGGAGAGACACTCGCGATTGAAAGAATATTGAAAAAACAGCGAATTTAAGGAATATTGAAAAATTTTAATCGAACTCTCTGGATAGAAATTTTAGAGGGTTAAATCGCGGCCTGATAAGGTCCTGGAAAAGCCGGGGGTGGAATTAAAGATGACTAATTTCTACCAAATTCTGCCTACAGACTGGTGGAAATAAATTAATAAAAAAATAAAATGAGCCTTAAAAAAATAGCATAATATTTTCTGCAGCTTGAGATAGTCCTCATAGTTGATTTTCGATACACTGCGAAAGGGAACTAGTAAAAATGACTATATCGCTTGAGAGATATTACCATAGCACATAGTAGTAGGGCGCTAGGGCGCCACATATGGTAGGAAGTACCGAATTTATAAAAACAAATCTTAGATATTATGATAAAAATTTTCGGATAATCTGAGACTTTCTGCCTAGGAGTCCTAGCGCCCTACTACTATGTGCTGTGGTAATTTTTCTTAGATGGTCGGTAGTTTTTACTAGATCCTTCTGTCAGTGTACTGCCTTGAATCTGATCATCGATAAAAAAAAATTAAAAAATGATTGCGATCCGCGGATAACAAGCTTATTACCTCCCGTCCGAGCGAGAATCGGCAAACCCTTTCCATATTCGTCTAGGTCTCATCATGCCTGGCGCTCCGTCCTCCGCCGGTCCGGGAATAGAGAATCTCGTCCGGCTTTGTAAATTGAATTCGACCGCCGCTGATCGAAATTTTAGAGCGCTAAATCTGGGTCCGATAAAGTCCTGAAAAAAAACCTTATCACGGTCAGATTTAACGCTCACAAATTTATACCAACTTCTGCTTACAGACTCGTGGAATTCAGCATTAAAAAAAAACTAAATGAACCTTTAAAAAAAAAAAAAGTCGGTGCGGTACTTTCTTCGCCTCGAGATAGTCTTCACGGTTGATTTTCGATATCTCGTATCTCAGCGGTGGAAGAAAAAAATAAATATCGCAATCCGCGGGAATCGAGCTTATTATCTCACGACCGTCCGAGAGCGAGAATCGTGAAAGCCTTTCCATCGTCGGGTAGGTCTCGTCGCGGCTGGCGCTCCTCATGCCGCCGGTCTGCGAATAGAGTAGCTCGGACGGCTTTTACTTTCTTCGGAACGCCGTTCCACGGGCTCTCTCTCGGCTCGGTCTCTCACCGGCTTGCCGTAACGCCACCGGCACGACGGCCACGCGCTTTCGTTGGCAATGGTACTAGTTACGTCCGTTACGTTGTACTCGCTCGCGGTTACGTGTCTCTCAGCCACCGCGGGAGAGAGGAGCCTCTCACTCTCTATATCTCTCGCCCCGCCTGTATTACGCCCGGCGTTAGCCGACTTACACATCACGGCCTCGCGCAACTATCTCTCGTAACCGGCGACGACGACGGGCCGTACTCGCGCAATGATCATGGCACGCTCTAACAACTTTCTCATCACTTGCACTCTCGTTTCACCGACCGGTTTTTTTTACTTTCTCCGCTGTTATATACATAATACACTCGCCGCGGGATTATTATTTGTTTCGCACTGGACGGTTAATTGGACACTCTACGGACAATTTGAACGCTTTAAAAAGTTCTGTCTTAAAGGGATTTCTCAAATTTGGACTACGAGCTGCAAGTTTCTTTTTTTTATAAATGTAATTTTGCGCAAGGGCTGAGAGAGGGCGATTTGTACACACGCAAAAAAATTGACAATTGCAACGACTCTTCTCAAATTTGGGCGGTCAGTTGCAGATTTTTTTTTTTTTTAATAAATAAGATTTGCCTCAAGGGCGAAATAGATATGGGAAAAAAAATTCAATTCCAAAGAACTTCGTGAATCTGGGCTGCGAGGTTGCGGGCTTTATTTTGCACACAACATTTTATCCCAGCGCTAAGCAAGGGTCATATATATGCGAAAAAAATGCAATTTCAACGATCAAATTTGCACTGCACCGTGCAGATTTTTTTTTACGACGGATACGATTTTACCCGAGGGCTTTAAGCAAGGGCACCTTATATATATTATATACATATATATGCAAGTATGTGTATAGACATGTATATATATATGGGAGGACGAATCGTGTGCCGGCTCGTATGTAGATGCAACGAGCGACGACGGCGTGGAGGTAGAGAGCAGTTGCATCGCGAGGGGGGATCCAGGTCAAGTTGAAGAGTTCGCGGGAGTCGAGGAAGGACGATCGGCCGAGACGAGGTCATGCGCGCGGCTCTCGGGCCTCACGCTGCTCTACGTGCATCGCGACTTTATTTTTAGATGAGCGAGCGGGAGAGAGGGCGAGAGAATTCCCCGCTAAGAGAAGAGAGCCTGTTATTTATCGCTCTGCCCCACTACTCTGCGTATTGTTATTATCAGCAGACCCGTACGCTCGGCACTTACGTTTCATGTAATAAATAAATTGCAAAAAAAAAAAAGAAAACCCTCCCCCTCGGAATGAGAAAACTGTACGAGGAATTATTATTATCATCCGTCGTGTGTGTTTTAATACTGAATTGTAATAATTTAAACGGCCCTGAAGCAAGAGTTATAAATTGAAAAATAAATAAATATATATAGAGGGGAAGGCGGGGCAAAACGGGGCAACTAAGCAAATGTCGCCGTTGCAGCTACAGACATGACATCAAATTATTATGTTAGACTACACAATCAAAACTGTGCGGTCATTTTTTCCATTCCGGACAAAAAATCGCGCGGGGCACATCGGGGCAGTTTTCATTTTTTCGAAATATTTGCTTGGTTTCGTAGATCGTAAATACCATCGCCCAGACAAACCTTTCTGTCTGTCTGTCAGACTGCCCGATTCTGCCCCACCCCATTTTACTCCATTGATACGTCCAATTGATTCAGCCCATTTTGCCCCATCGGTACATCCCTATTTTTTGCCCCGTTTTGCCTCTCCGCCCCATTTTGCCCCGCTCTCCCCTATATATATTTTTTTTTGTATTGAAAAAAATTGTCGAGTACTTTTGCACGCACGTCCGCCTCTCCTCGCCGGGACGATGCAACAGACCGACCTCCTCGGTAGGTCTATCGTTCTACCGGTATAATCATATGGTTAATAAAGGCTTTATCAGAGGCGTGATAACGGTGTGCGCGCGCTCTGAGATAAGGTATGTAGGTCAGTTTGATACGAGTGACCTGATTCCTGAGGCTGGCGCGCCACTACCACTACCTACCACCAACCGCGTTCTGCCGCTGTTCACGTAGATGAGTAGCGGCAACATTAATGCTATTACAGAATTCGTTCTCACT
Source organism: Ichneumoninae sp. A BG-2022a (assembly GCA_030522665.1). Lineage (NCBI taxonomy): Eukaryota > Metazoa > Arthropoda > Insecta > Hymenoptera > Ichneumonidae > Ichneumoninae sp. A BG-2022a. The sequence continues at coordinate 8,225 of JAPYZC010005408.1, read as the reverse complement.
CGCTGTAACCATTCCGCTCGTGCGTTCGTTTTATAAAATAAAAATAAAAAATTTAATTGACGTTACATCAATTACCGACGTTTGCACACACGCTGTGTTCGTCGACGACGAGGAATCAGGCCGCTACGTCATTGGGCTTCTATATCGCGAGTTAAATGTACATAAAACGTATGCGCACTTCGTTATTCTTGGCTTATTAGTTATATATATGTGTGTGTGTAATGGGTTGACGTAATGCCATTACAGAATTGTCCTACAAACCACGTTTCTAACTTTTTCCTATTACGCATGTTTCTTTTCGAAAAAAAATAAAAATTTATGATGCATTAATTACCGACGTTTGGAGATCGGTAGGAAAATACGATATATCGGTCGACGACGAGGAATCAGGCCACACGTCATTGGGCTTCTGTATCGCGAGTTAACCGTACATAAAACATGTACGAACTTCGTTTTTTGCCGCATATTAGCTGTATATATATATATATATATATATATGTATATTATACACATATATGTATGGCTGTAATAGCGTAACGTAAGTCCTATAACGCGGAGGCTCGCGCGGCTGCACTTACATAATTCGATAGTAAAGCAAACGCGAGTATAGCCTGTATGTGCTCGGGACAGGTGCACTGTTTACTAAGGGCGATAAGAGCGGCTCGTGTGCCGAGCGTCGAAGAAACTCATCATCGTCATCGACGTCGATATAAAGCGTCTTCGTCCTCGTCTTATTACCGGAAGACTTTCACGATTCGGCGTTCCCGATAGAGGGGCTGATAGGGACGATAGATTCGTTGGAATCGATAAGAAGTTAATCGAACTTCCCAAGGATGAATTTAACAGCCTTTTATATAAATACACACATATATATATTTCCACATGGTACAGTGAGAAAAGAGTTTGTTTAATGATAACAAATATTTAGTTTGATATGGCAAATTGAATATTTAGTTTTTACGAAATTTTAGATGAGTCAAATAAATTCTACTTTTTATGACCAAGTAGTGTAACATGTTTTTGGGTCAATCGAATTTAAGTTGTCCCAACTAAAATTTATTAACATTAAATAAATACCGGCAGGCCGTAGGAATAAAATGTAATAGAAGATATTTTCTTTTTTTTGTTTTTGTTATTTGATTTTTTTTAGTCGGTAATGGCGTATTTTTCGAATCCATGTATAATATGGCGAAATAAATATTTAATTATTGGTACGAAATTTTAGATGAGCCAAATTAATTTTTTTCTATGACCCAATGGCGTAACATTTTTTTTTTTTTTTTTGACAATTGAATTTAATTTGTCCCAACAAAATTTTGTTAACGTCAAATTAACTTTTTTGTCTCGGTGTACCGGCACGCTGTAGGAATAAAATGTAATAATGGGTATGTTTTTGCCTTTTTTATTTATTTTTTTTGTCAGTAATGACGAATTCACGAATCCACGTATGGTTCGGAACGTTTTATTGCACACCCAAGTTTGCATCATTGACCCATTTACCCAGTGCACTTGAGCCGGAGCGTACGCGAGGTCTCCGTTGCATCGCGGAGTGTGGGCACGTCGGGAGCGTATATCCACGTCTCGGTACGGCTGCAGGGCGGTTCTCCGACGGTGTGTTGGAATATAACACGCCAGCGTCGAGAGAGGCCCGAGAGCCGGGGATCGTAGGGAAGTTTATTCCAGGCGGCGCGACGTCTTGCTAGCCGTTCGGGTCGCGTGATCGATCGCCGGTGCATCGCATTTGCATCGGTAATGGGCCGAGCGAAGAAACACGTCCGTGTGTATGAATAAACCGTCCTACGGCGAGAACGATCCGGCCGAGTGCGGTGAGACGGCGGATCGATGGGCCGCGAAATTTTGAGGATTGCCGACTATCGAGAATTACCAAAAAAAAAAAAAAATAGAACTAGATGAGAGGAAGCAAAAAAAAAGAAAAAAAAAATTGATGAAAATAAATAAATCAATAAATTGTAATGCAAAGTTGTCGGATCGCTCCGACAATAATTTGATTAATGTATCGCAATACGTATGCACCACTTTGCAAATGTAATGCAGGTGCACACTCGGACACGTGGTAACGTAGGTGTTGTAAATATATTATGTGTACTATATAAAGGTGGAGGCGAACGAGGTAGTTATAGCTCGCGATCCCTTGGCGCGCTTGCGCCTCTCGTGAGACGGTTCTCATTGACCCAGTTACCCGGTACACTTGACCGCACTCTCTGCCGTACCCCACTATCCACCGCACCCCTATAGCCAGCGCTGGCAATTGCATGCGGTGCATGCCTAGAGTAGAGGCACCCAGCGCGAGCGCGGCGCTGGCGGTGCTGAAACGTTGGGGTAATGCGGGTCGGCTGAGGGAGAATTCGTCTGTTCGTGATAAAAAATTGAGCAATTTTTTTTTTTTAACAGGTGCATCGGTCGGCGCTGCCTATAACGAAGCCCGAGGCAACGCGGACCGGATAGGGAGAATTTGTCGGTTTATAATGAAATTAAGCAATTATTTTTTAATGACGATTTAATAGGCAACATTAAGCCATAGCTGAATAGTAAAAAAATTTACGGGACACAACAAGGTTTAGGTCTTTTAGATGGTAGGGTGTCAGAGCTCCCGAACATTTATCCCCCGAAAAATTCACCTCCAAAACGCATATTCCCCAAAAAGCTAAGCCCTGAAACGTCACTTTATTAAAATATTGCGACCCCTTGATCACGAATATGACGTTCATTTTGCTTCAAACCCCATATTTTATATTTTAATCCCAAAAATGCGATGTCACATTAAAGCGAATTGTTTTCAGTGCATAAAATCGAAGATACAAATGTCACACTATACTTACGCACAAAAAGGCCAGCAGGTTCATGTTCAACACACAAAAATACGTCGGAATACGTCGCAGTTCATTTTATAAACGGAACAAAATATTTCATCAAAAATTCCAAGGCTACCCCTTTCCAATCAATTTTTCACGTTGTTCAACGTCCTCGAACGGGACGATAAAACGATTGTAAAACTTTGTACAAGCACCTATTTTGTGTATTTTTTCTCGTAGAAGACGATGGGCACCCCGGATTTTTCCTAGCTCCATTGGGAGCCGAGATATCGCCATTTGAAAATCACGAAAATTGACATTTTTTCAAAAGTGGCTAAAAAATGGAAAAATCGTTGTTCGATCGATTTTTTTTTATTCAAGGCTATCTTCCACGTATTTTTTCCCGCTGATCACGAATATAACAATTATTTTACTACTAATCCAATATTTTCCATTTAAATCCCAAAAATACAATTTTTCGTGCATAAAATTGAGGCAGTGCGGATCAGCCTAGGGAAAATTCCTCTGTTTCCAATGTTAAAGATTAAGTTATTTTTTTTGTCTAAAAGTAACGTTATGTTATAGGCTAATAAAAAAAATCGCGTGACAGTCCAAAGTTCGGGCTTTCGAGATATTATTTTATTTCAATGAATGTATCGGCTACCTTTCGACAAAGAAGCGTGGACAATGTCGGCGAGGCCATTGTTAAAAAATCAGCGTTCGCCATCCGCGAGACACTCTGACCCAATTTCGTCGGCTCTTCGTTCTCTCCGGCTGGGATTTTTTTGTTTAAAAGAGACAAAGAATAAATTATCGCTCTCTCCGGGTTTGACTTTCGCAATGCGTCCGCTGCGTCTGGCCCGGTGCATGTGCCCGGAGTGCAAGTCCACGTACCGGAGATACATAACGTCTACCACCTCGGGTTGCGGGGGAATTTTAAGATTCCGCAGCGAGCGGCGGCGCGCGGCAGCAACCGTACGGTTACTAGACTGCAGTTCCGGTGGCCCGGTACTTCGCGTACGTACTCTGCACGCACACGACTCGTTATTCTACCCTCCATTTATGTGTACGCGTATCTCTTCGTTTACGTGTACGCGATTTATGGCACCGAAACCGTGAAATTTAAACACGCCTCGAATTCGCACGACTTCCCGCAAAATGCGAAAGGTAAAAAATTATAGCGAGGAAAAAATTAATTAAAATGTCCCCCTTCAATTTTAAAAGTTGTTTAAATATTCACACTCATTCATATCGAATTAAATATTAAAAAGTTTTTCAATTTTTGAGGCTCAAAAAATGTTATAATTTTTGAAGCTCAAAAAAATGTATAGAATTTCCAATTGATATGACAATTCGGCAGAGCGATGAGAACCGAGTGAGGCGGAAGCGGTTAAGACGGACGAACTCTTTCGTCGAACAATCGGCGCCGTCGCCGCTGACGTCCTCGTCCCTCGCTCTGTTCCTCGCGTCGCAGAGTGGAGTGAAAAGAATCCGGACCGTGAGTCACGGTGACTCGAACACTACCGCGGACATCTACCTTAATTTCAACTTCCTTCTCAATTTTATAGCACAAAAAATGATTTTTCCTGTTTACTGCTTTTTAAAAAATCTATTTAAAAAATTATTTGCTTAAATACAGTAAAACCCCGTTTATCCGAGGCAATCTGGGAAGAGCGTACGTCAGATAAGTGACATCTCGGACAACAGGGGTAACATACTCGATTCAAATTTTTTCTACTGTTGCATTTTTTTTTAATTCATATAAACATTAACCTTATAAATTAATGTAATTACTTTATAAACATAATTATAATTTAGATAATTAAGATTAACTTCATATAAACACAAACCATTCACTCTAGAATCGGAACCCTTGTATTTGCCGCTCGCAATATAAAGACGCAGCAAACTTGTACAAGTCAAGTGCGTGTGCAACAAAGTAGTCGTTACGAACTTTTCCGCATGTGGGTATTGCTGTTTTATCAGTTTACTCCTAGTTTTCCGTATAACCGAGCCTACACCTCGGTTAACGTGGAGGACTCGGACGAATTGGGTGCCTCGGATAACGCGGAGGCTCGGTTAATCGAAGGTCAGATAAGCGAGCTTGTACTGTAATAAAAAAAAATGTAACCATACACCCAAAAAAAATATTTATTTGACGGCCCCCATTTATTTGGTTTAAGTAAAATATTTATTTGTTTTAAATAAATTTTTATTTAAATCAAGTAAATAAATACTTAAATGAAATAAATATTTACTTAAAGCAAATAAACGGTGGCCGTAAAATAAATAATTTTTCCGGGTGTATCCATATTCTCAGGCACCGAAGCTTCGTTCGCAGCGCTGCGTGTACGCGCTCCCCAACAGTGGGAAGTAAGCTCGAGGCAGCGAAAAAAAAAGAAAACAAAAAAAAAGAAAAGAAAAAAAAAAAAAAAAAAAAAAAAAAAAAAAAAAAAAATGCAATTACCTCGTTGCGTTTCGCGATTAGATAACGATCGACGGTATCGTTGTCGCATTTATCATTGAGGCCTTTTTCTTCGCATAAAATTTTTTTCTCATTTTTTTTTTCTCCATCAACACCTCTCTCGACGCGGTAGCGTGTAAATCTGTGATACAGCGCGACGGTCAGTGTGATCAATCGATCTGTTGGCGATGCATAGATACGCGAGTTCCCGAGTGAGTCGACGGCAAAACAGGCGAAACGGCGGTAGCAAGGAGGGTTGCAGCGCGCACGGGAGCGCAGTCGAGTCGGGCGAGCGAGTCAGCCAGGCCGGCAAGTAGAGTGCAGTCCGTGTTGCACCGGCGCGTCGACGCCGCCGCAGCCTTGAGCCTATTCCACGCACGAAAGCCCCCGGCGCACGCCTCGCTGCACGCTGTGCCGTGCGGCTCTGGGTCCGAGTCTCCCGAGCAGCCAATGCACGGCCGGACGACTGAAAAAGCCCGCCCGCTTCCATTCAGCGACGAAAAAGAAACAAAAGAACGGCAGCGACGACAAAACCATTTCGTCGTCGATCTCTCGCCCGCACCCTCGATAAATCAATGCGTTATTTATTGCCTCCGAAGTCCCGTCGGCGAGAGTCGAAGAAAGAGCGAACGAGACGCTGAGGGTGGAGGAACGATTAATTAATTAATTAAATATCGGCGAGAGGAGAAGTCAATTTTTTTTTCGCTCCCGTCAATGAAAGTACGATGCGAGAGTTCGCGGTAGGATTTTTTTTTTGGGGGGCTCGTTCAGCCGTTTTAGTTTATTTTATTCGAGTTTCGCGAAGGCTGCGAGGAGAGTCAACGCGAAAGGTCAGGCGAGGCGGCGGGTCGGAGAGTAAAAAGTTAAATGGATGCTTCTGCGCAGGGAGACCGCGCATGTTTGATATTTGAAAGTTTAGTTATGGGAAGTAGGAGTTTCGACGGTAAAATGTCGCAGGTGGATGTTGGAGGCGGTGCCGGGAAAGGTGAAAAAGCTCGGGGCATTTCTGGTCGATGAGATCGATGTAATGCACATGCACGGTCTCGATGACCGTTTTATTCATTTATGTATGCGCGCATTCTTTACACGGGTTGCTTTGTAAATAAAGATAAAAAAAATATTGATGCCTCTGCGCACCAAGTTCGCGCATGTTTGGTATTTGAAAGTTTAGTTATGGGAAGTTTAGTTTGGACGTTAAAATGTCGCAGGGGGATGTCAGAGTCGGGGTTGGGAGAGGTGGAAAAGCTCTGGGAATGTCTGATCGATCGGATCGATGTAATACACGTAGTCGGTCAGCTCTCGATGCCCGTTTTATATCCAATTTACGTATGCGCGCATTAATGCTTTATACAGGTTACACGTGTACGACTGCGGAACATAGCGTTGCATCGCGAACCGATGACTCGGTGGAATCGCGATAAACGGAACGCGTGTCGGAAAAAAAATCAATTCTCGTTTCAGCGAGGGGATTCGATTAAGCGATCAATTTTTATCAATTTTTCGTCGCGAACAATGTCGCCGTTCGGAGAACACAAATTACTAGTTCAATTAAAATACTTTCGTCAAACAAAAATCGAATTTAGTTTTGAGCGAATTACGTTTTATTTATAACAGGTTAATTTCATTTCAACAGATTATAGACGCGTACCAAAGAAATGTGTTCGTTATGTATTTTAAAAAAATTATAGGCCATTATAAAAAACATAACATTCCATTTAATTTAGCAATTCTTTTTCGCATATGCACGATTATCATATATATGTGTGATTTACGTGCTCGAGCAATGTGTATTAACTAGGTTAAAGACACGGTTTATGTAGCCACTAACGACATGTGTTATTATTATTACTATTATTAAAAAAAAAAATTATCGTCAGTTATTAAAAAAGAAAATAAGATTCACTTGATTTTAGTAATTTTATTTTTCAATGCATATATGTACGATCTATGTGATCGAGCGATGTATATTAACCGAGTTAGAGGGAGGGTCGGCGTCTCCACTGACGAAGTGTTAATTATTTACTTAAAAAAATTGAAGCCGGTTAATTAAAAAAAAAAAAAATCGATCAATTTTAATAATTTTGTTTCTCAATGCATATGTGTTATGATTTATGAGCTCGGGCAACGTATATTAACCGGGTCGACCGCGCGGTCGGCGTGGCCGCTAATGAAAAATATAAAAGTGACTCTCGATAGTGTATATATATTCACTCGGTCGATTGCAACAAAAATAATCGCGCTCCATAAATTTCTGTTTAATTCTATCCGTGAGAATCCGAGCCTCGCGCGCGCGCGCGCGTTTTTCTGCTTGGCTCTCGTGCCTCGGCTGTGTAGTAGATATATAACGCGAGCGCGGAGGCTCTCTCGCGCGCGTTTAACGTTCGTCGATGTAAAAGTGGAATCTAGGCCGATATAAATAGGCTGAAGGCAGGGGGGGGAATATAACAGGTTGCCTTTGGCGTCTCTTCGCAGTCGCGAGAAACGGGCGTGTAAATACGTGAAAATACGCGTGGGCGTTTATCTCGGGATGTCCGCGGATACGAGCTGCATTACTATCGCATACTTCCACAATTTTTCTTCTCGCCTGTCCGTCCGACCAAACGCTTCTATCGCCAACTTCATTGAACGCTCGAATTTAAGAATCTGCAAATGGTAATTTTTTTCCCCCATATTTCGTTCGTCCTTTGTCTCGATGCAGTGATGACTGCAATACAGATGCGGTCGGTGCGTCTAGGGCACGAAAACAAAGAGTCGGATTGCCCAATAAAAAAAAAAAAATTATAAATATATATGAAATGATAAAAATCTATAAATATATATATATAAAAAAGAAAAATGATGCCACGTGGGAGAGGCTCGCTTTTAAATTTCCATTTTTATTACGTTTCACTCCTTAGCGTGTACGAGAGACGAATCGGTGAGGGGCGGGGTGAGGGGGGGGGGGGGGG
>JAPYZC010005405.1:0-15034 GCA_030522665.1 Ichneumoninae sp. A BG-2022a | reverse complement strand
TTTAAAAGACGACTAACGATCTAATTATGTCGAAACAGATACGGAGGATCAAGGGAAGCTCGATCGAAGCCACGATCTTCACGGCAGGAGCTTCGACCCGATCGAGAATTCTCGCAACAACAACAACGAGATTTCCGCACCATCGTACAACAAGATCTCCGGAGGAACCGAAGGATCTCCGGTTGTTTCGCCAAACGCATTCCCCGTTCGTTGCAAAAAATCGTTTGCACCGACGAAAAGCAATTTCACAGAAATCGACAGCTACTCGCCGGACGATTCGTCCTCGATGGACGAGCGAAAGGCACGAGTGCGAGAAGGAAGCACAGAAGAATCTCCGAAGACGATAGCGCGATTGAGGAACATCGACAATAAAAATCGCGAAACCGGCACGATTTCCGAGAGTAATTCGGAGCAAGCGACCCGATCGTCCTCGGCTTCGCTCTCAGCGGCGATAGACGAGCTCGACGCCCAAATAAGGAACCTCGAGATGAGATCGCCGAAGACCTTCACGACGCAAGCGATCGTCGAGAAGTGCGAAAAAATGTATCCCGTTCTCGAAGAAATCGAATTCGAACGTACCGGCTATACGCTGCAAAAAAACATCCACACTCGTTGCAAAATTTCCCAATTCGGGGAATTCGCTTCCGGCGATGAAAATACCGAAGATAATTGTTATTACTCGAACGAGGGCGAGACCAGAAGTTCGGACGAAATAGTGACCTATCACAGGACACCAAAATCGGAGAGAAAGATGCCGATTATGGAATCGACGAGAAAAAATTCTCATTCGGATTCGACGAAGATAAAATTTCCTTCGCCCTCGAGGGTGGAGTCGACGATTTCGACGATCGCCGTTCCAGCCACGCCGGGCAGCGCCGATTGCCGGCGCGGCGGTGCCGAGGAACGGTCGAAGGACATCGGGCCGAGCTTGAACGACACGATACCGTACGAAGTCGAGAGGTTCTTGGAGGAGGCGTTGGGCGACGAATTGTACAACACGACGGTCACTTACGCAGCTTCGGAAGCTCGAGATCGCACGAACTCGCACTTCAACGCGAGCGAACTCATATCCGAGGACAGAACACCTCTCAGGAAGAGAATGATACAAGCTCTGCGTCCGTCGATGACCGAACCACCTCCCAAAAGGTCCGGCACTCTCAATCGATCGATGAGCATTTACAGATCGTTGTCTCAAAGAATTAAAAAGGTACGCGAGACTTTTTTTTAATTTCTTGAATGAGATCTTATCAAAAACTCACTTGGATCGCACACTGTAAAAAATGTCTGCATCGAAATTAATGTACCTGTATTGGAAGCTTTTATGCATAAACTATTGTGTAAAATGAATGTACGGTAAATAAAAAATAATAAAAAAGTGGTATTTTTAATAAAAGTACTTTAATAGTACTAAATGTATTTAAAAATTACTTTATATACTATTTTACATAATATTTGTACATTAAATTTAATATACTGGTTTATGCATAAAAGCTTCCAATATATCGGTGCATTAAATTTACAATTTTTGTTAACAGTGCATGGTTCGTAGCATTTGGAAATCCATTCCATAAGCGATATATTCAGAATTTCGGTTTTTATGGCATATAGAACGGATAACGAAATTGCGAAATCCATCCGGTTTTCGGGATTTCTTTATAAGATTTGCATAATTTGCATTTTATATAACGGTAAAGGCAAATATGATGGCAAAACATATGACAAACTATTTTTTTGTAGTTCTTTAAAAGACCTTTTATAAATAATTTACATAATTAATATTTTGTCTAATTTCTATTTTCATATAATATAATTAATTACAAAAAAAAATGCTTGACTTATTTTTCATTATTTTTGTATTTCAGAAGTTCCGAGCGGCTCTGAGAACGAAGGAAGACGTACCGGCGCCCCCGCCGATTTCTTCGGACGCGCGGGAGACCGACAGGATTCGTCAGCTTCTTCAAGAGATAAGCGTCCAGCAGACTCTGATGAATCAGGCGACGAAAGCTCTGAACGTTTGTCACACGATGAAAGAATTCACGGAGAGTTCGGAGAGGGTGGAATCGGAGCGACTTTTGCTGCTCGCGGGTCTCCGGCGAAAGGCGGCATTGGAAGAAATGAAGAGAATAACGTCGGAGGAGAACAGCGACGTGGATAAAGAATTTTACGGCGAGCGGGGAGAGATAACGATAAAAGACATGAGTCTAAATTTGCGAGAATGCATTAATCGCGAATCGCAAGAAGGCGACACGATCGAGTGGTTCGTCGTCGTCGTTTCCCAAGGTCTCGAAGTCTGGGCCACGCGCGCCGTCAGCTGCTCGACGAAGGACTCGAGAATTCGCCTGCCCGAAGCTGTGTCGATGCCGAATTTGACGCCGAGCTTCAAGATTCTCGTCGAGGTTTACTCGCTGAAGCTGAAGAGGGCAACTTACAATCACGAGGAGAAGTACAGAATCGACAACAGGCACAAGAGAAGCAGCTCCTGTCCACCTTTCTTCGTTTCACCGACGAAGATGCTGAAGAAAGCCGAGAGACCACTGTCCCCAAAAATCGGCTACAATCATGCATCGAAAAATCGAAATACCTCGTTCGTACTTTGCGGATTGGTGGAATTGTTCCTTCACGATCTTTCCCTGTCCTCGCCGTGGCCGTTGATGCTGGTACGCCAATTTTATTCTGCTCTGTTTAATTGTTTACAAATAGTTGACCGGATGGTAGGACGTTGATTTCCGATTTTTTCTTATTTCTAATTTTTTCATATTACTAATTTTGTCTTATTTCTAATTTTTTTCATATTACTAATTTTGTCTTATTTCTAATTTTTTTCATATTACTAATTTTGTCTTATTTCTAATTTTTTCATGTTACTAATTTTGTCTTATTTCTAATTTTTTTCATATTACTAATTTTGTCTTATTTCTAATTTTTTCATATTACTAATTTTGTCTTAATTCTAATTTTTTCATATTACTAATTTCGTCTTTTTTCTAATGTATTTTTATGTTTTGATGTCTTATTTTTTATTTTTTTTTCTCAGGTACCAGCCAATTCGATCTTGCAAGGAACGATCGACTTAAGCCTCTCGTGTAGACTTCACTTGTCGGTGAGCCACGAGGGTTTTCTGAACCACGGCGACGAAGCGGGCGGCTTCGCGATATGGAATCGACGATGGTGCGTTCTCAAGGGCCACACACTAATGTTCTGGAATTATCCGCGCGAGCAAGAGACGAAAGAACCTCTGACGATCGTCGAGCTGATAAATTGCGTTTCTAAAAGAATCGGCACAGCCGATAGAACGATTTGCGCCAAACCGAGAACGCTGCTTATCGAGACTGTGAGACGCAAGAGCGCGACCGACAGAAACAGCATGATCGTCGAGTGCCGATCTTCCTGTACCATTGTGAGGTACGTTATATCGTCGAATAATTTACAAAGCTTTATTTTTATTTTTTTATTAACATTTTTTAATTTTAATTTTTTTATTGAAATTTTTTAATTTTAATTTTTTAATTTCATTTTTTAATTTTTATTTTTTTTATATGTATAAAATATATTTCATGTAGTTCTTACAAATGTATCCCGCAAACAGAAACTTACTGTCGTGCGACAGCGTTCACGAATTGATGGAATGGTCAACGAAATTGAATCATGTGATATTCGCTCTACGAGAGTGGAACGTAATCGGCGCGAGGACTCAGCCGCAAGTTTCCGACCTGTGAGCGACTGCGGCATCGCAGCGAACAACAATTACGACATCGGAATTTATTGAACGTTTTTCTTAATTAATTTTGACGAAGTTTCATACGCTTATAGCAACCCCTGTCGGAACCTTCCGGTAAACCATCCTGCACCGTTCATTTCACCAAGGTTCCCTCGCACTCATTTAAACCGCAAGTAGACGTTGGTGGAACGTTGCAGCAACGTTCCACCAACGTCCACTTGTGGTTTAAATGTGTGCGAGGGAACCTTGGTGAAATGAACGGTGCAGGACGGTAAAATGTTTCGACAGGGACGAGTATATTTTAACATTTTAATATTACTGTTTTTGGATACAAATTTTTTAATACAAAACTCCTTCGACGCAGGCGCATTGAAAGCTGCAGCGCGCCAGGGATCTCGTGTGTCGTTAGCTTGGCAACAGTGCTCGATCGGCTTAATCGCGTCGTTTAGTCAAGTGTTTTGCTGTTTGATTGTAAAACTTAGTGCAACGAATAAATCGTTGGAATAGGATAAAAATAGAGCAACCATCTTCGATTTGGCGTTTTTTTCGTTATTACAACGTGAGTGCGCACGCGCACGGTCTTAATTATAATTACGAATTAATTAAATACGTGTTCGTGTATATTATAACGGCAAATCTAGAGCACCACTTGACGAGTGTGAAATTTACTCGGATAATAGCGTCTCGCGTGCGTAAAACTGCCATTTTCGCACGGAGAACAAATAACATTTCATACCATACATTTCACCACATTATTTTTCGATACAAATTTATAGTAACTGCTTCGACGCAGGCGCATTGGAAGCTGCAGCGCGCCAGGGATTTCGTGCGTAGTTACGTTGGCAACAATGCTCGATCGGTCACCTGTACGTTGCCTGTACAGTCACCCGTAGCGTTTAATCGCGTCGTTTAGTCATGTGTTTTGCTGTTTGATTGTAAAACTCGGCCCAACGAAAAAGATCGTTCCAACAGGATAAAGACAGAGCGTACAAACTTTTATTTACTGCGAACGGTGAATTTTATATTACAAACGTCGCGATGGACGACAAACTTAGGCAAATGGAGGACGAGATGAACAGGTTAGAGTGCCCCGTTTGATTTTTCTATATTCACGCTTTGTTGTTCTCTTGCAATTTTTTCCAACATCTCGTGCCGCTTCGCAGGTTCGAGGCGGAAATCGGAGGACAAATGGTGACACCGATGATGAGGCCGGTCATAGGAGCGAACACGTACAGCCAAGTCGCGAGACAATTGGAACAGCACGAATTACCGACGACCGCGGTCGCCGCCGCTGCGGCATCGTTAGCGTTTCCGCCGATAATGGGCTTTCCCCCACCTCCTCCTCCCCCGCCACCGCCTCCGCCGATGCTCATTCCGCCTCAGGTTGCCAGACAAGGTTCGTATCCGCACGGCTGTCGAAGACCTTGACTTTACAGTGGACTCTCTGTAATATTGCGTACTTGCGGCTCTGCGGCGTGCAAAATTGTTCGATGCGGCCACTTTATCCTAATAGTCTGATCTTTAGGAAAAGAAAGATGAAAATCACGCAGGTGCAAAGCTGTTCCAGAGAATCTGGTCAGTAGAACGACTGCGGATAGTTTCTGTATTGTGTTGTTACACAGATCCTCTAAAGATTATGGGCCTTTGCTCCTTCGCTCTGTCTCTCGTTGTATTCTCTGGTCCGGAGCATCGTTGCCTCCCGTCAGGTGTCCGTCGTCTCGGACATACGAGTACAGTCGTCGATCAATGACCCCAAAGATATCTGCATGTGCTTCTATAAGTGAACAATTGGTTATTGTTGCTCAAGCCTTGCACTGATAGAGACTGGCCAAAGATGAAACTTGATGTTATGCAGATATCTTCAGGGTTGCGTCGATTGTACGTCCTAGCTCCTGAGCTACTTCCTTGTCCGTTTTCCTTTCGCCTGCTGGACTTCAGTCTCGGAAATCATACCCATGACACTTTACCAGTCTTTCGGTTTCTTACACAATGACGCTGGTTTTTTCCTTTGGACCTGGTAGGGTAAACCAGCCAATGAATGGACAGGACCAGTCAATGAACACTTTCTGTAAGAGCATGTGCTTAAAAATGTGTATTCACTGGCTTTTTCGTCCTCTTAACTGTCCATTCACTGGCCGCTCTACCACCCTATTACAGTGTGGTCCGAACCTCCTTTTTGCTGAAAAAACATCATAGACAATTCTGTCAAGTATAGATGTGTCTCATAACTACTTAGATCTGTCAATTCCAGTAGAAAAACAGTGAAAAAAAAATATTTGATTTGAACATATAACATTTCATTAAATCAGACTCTGTTCCATAGGCGCGATAGAGAGCAACAAAAAAATGTGTTTCACTTCACTTTCAAATTAGTTAAATTAAAAAAAATACAAATTACTTAAATTTATTTACACTTAACTCTACTTTGTACAGACTTCGTGTACTTGAGTATTATCTTCCGCTCACGATTCCGGAAGACACAAACGATTCCCCGATTCTATCCTATATATTCCCCAAGCGAACAAGTCGCCCAACCGTTGAGTTCGACGTATTGTTTGTGCCATGTACGTATTCGTGGATAGGGGAGGAAGCTTTCGTCTCACGGTCAGATAGAGAGCAATTGTGTGTAATTGAGCGCGATATTACGGAGAGTCCACTGAGATTAGGAAAGAAAAAAAAGAAAAAAAATTAAATCTCTGTCGTTTCATTAAGGCCTCTTCGTTGATCCGTAGGAAGCATCCCGATCACTACATACTCGTCGCCAGCGCAGATAAACAATCCTTACATAAACAACATAGTCGATCACGGAATCAACACGACGCCGAAAACGTACGAATCGTCGTCCGCTCCCATGATACATCCGGAGATAATAGAACAGATAATAAACACGAAGTTACCGGACGAAGAGGCAAAGAGAAAACCCAAGCCCAAAGGGGTCAGCACAGCGGCGGAATTGGCCATCAGCCAGGGAAAGGCCAGTTCCATTATGGCCAACGCCAGCGCCGAAGAATCTCATCCCAAAGGAAAGGGAAAGAAGAACAAAAAAATTATCAGAATGGCTGGCGGACAGACCTGGGAAGATCAATCTTTGCTCGAATGGGACGACGGTAATAATCTGTTCGTTACGTCAATTCATTTCCTGACATAATTTTTGCTTTAAAGAAAACCTGCATACAAAATTGTAATAGATGGGAAAAACGTGTGTAAATTACTTTGCATCCTTTTTTTTACATGAAAAGATGTTTATATCGCATAAAATTGATGGCGTGAAAATTTACCGCAAAATTTAGTATAGGAAATCGCGAACTTGAAACTTGTGGTTTCGTCATTTCGAGGCTACTTTTAATCTACTCTTTACCGGTGATTACGAAACTGCAAATCATTGCCGCAAGTTAGAGAAACCACAGACAATCGTTGAATTTTTCAACAAATTCAAAATTCCGTAAAACGATGCAAGTCCGTCACGCACACGCAAATGAAATAAAAAAATCAAATTTCTCAACGTTTCAGACTACTCTATGTATTCTGACACAGACATATCGAAATGTTCTTTTTACGAAAAAAATGAATACTTTTTTTTCAAAGAATACTTTTTTTTTTAATTCATTTACACTCGACGAAAAATTCGCGTGGCCAGTAGTAATTCCGTTTGAGTGAATTCTTGTATTCTTACAATTTTTTTTGTTTCAATTTTTGTCCTTCAAGACGACTTCAGGATATTCTGCGGTGATCTCGGCAACGACGTGACCGACGAGATGCTCGTGAGGGTATTCGGGAAGTATCCGAGTTTCCAGAAAGCCAAGGTAGTCCGGGATAAGAGAACGAACAAAACGAAGGGCTTCGGTTTCGTGTCCTTCAAGGATCCTCAAGACTTCATCAAGGCAATGAAAGAGATGAACGGTGAGTTGCAATCATTCGTTTTAATATATTTTGGTTTTTTTTGTTTTCACAATCGAGAATATATAACGGTAATAGCGTTCGAAGTTCCTCGCGATAACGCGATTCTCTTTATTATTCGATAGTACACAGGACAAAACGTGTATATACTTGGAACTTTACGACAGCTTACATCAATAATTCCACATATTTATCGTATAGATGCAACGAACTTTGTGTCGTAATTTTTGCAACGTAATGTTTCAGGGTAGGCAAACAAAATAATCACGTCGACATTGCGTCGTAGCGCATCGCTCGTATAAAACTGGAGTGTGCGATTAGACGGAAATTCGACGAGTCGCAATCACTGTAAATTAATTTCGTCTCTTCTGTCTTTTTCGCATTGAAACGTGAAGTAATTCGAAAAAATGTTTCAGTACGAACAAACAAAATGCTCACGTCGATATTGCGCTATAGTGCATCGCTCGTATAAAACTGGAGTGTGCGATTAGACGGAAATTCGACGAGTCGCAATCACTGTAAATTAAATTCGTCTCTTTTGTCTTTTTCGCATTGAAACGTGGAGTAATTCAAAAAAATGTTTCAGTACGGACAAACAAAATGCTCACGTCGATATTGCGCTATAGTGCATCGCTCGCATACAATTTGAGTACGCGGAAACTCAACTAGTCGCAACCACTTTAAATTAAATTCGTCTGTTTCGTCGTTTTTCAATTTGTCGTTCTCGCATCGAAAAGTGAAAAAAATTCGTTGCGACGTTCTATGTTATCGGATAAATCGTTCGATTTATTGGATCAACACGGAATAAATAAACAAGGGATCTTTCCGTGAAAGATTCGATAGGCCTCGCGCTGGATCAATCATAGTGTTAAAGGAAAATATCCCGCGCGTTTAACGAAAGGATTAACATTGTAGAGAGCAATAGCTCTCGCGACTAGAGTTTGTTCCTTATCAATTATCGAGAATAACCGACGATTTTTTTTCTTTTTTTTTCCGAACCGTTCAACTTTAATCCCGATTCTATAGAAATCTAAGTCGAAGAATAAATGAGATCATGCTCGAGCCACGAGTAAGATCCGTGGTACGTGGCTCGATGTTTCGAGAAAATTAAGCTCGATTGACAAATTTATATTTCCCTGGTAAAATTTTACTTTCCGAGCGGGCCCCAACCGTACGATATGAAGAGCTGAGGTATTATGGAATATTGCCTTCTCGGCTGTCCGGAGGCGCCGTTTCGCAGAGCCACTCGATAATTTGGATGTTTCGTCGGGACCGCTGTAGGCAAGGAAGCCTCGAACGAACGTCTCGCCGTAGCAGCGCCAGTTACCTTCGTCGGTACGACTTCGATCAGACCTGAAAAAAATATTTTGGAATCGTTGAGACTTCAAATTTAAAGCCATTCGAGATAACATTTTTCTAATGTGCAAAGTAATTTACACATGGCTTCCTCATTTATTACAATTGTGCACTCAGCTTTGTCCATCAGAAAGTTCGTTGATCGATTTGGCTGACTCATGGAGGAAGCTGTGCGTAAAGTTGTAGTAAATGAGAAAGCCATGTACAAATGACTTTGCACATTTTTTCCGTAGCATAAAAAAATGCCATATCATAAAATTAAAAACGTCGAAATTTTGCAAAAACCTCATTGTAGAAAATCGCTAAATTTTTCACCGAAACGTTTCTATAAAATAAAAAATTTGATTAATACAATAATTGATTAAAACAATAATTGATTAAAACAATAATTGATTAATACAATAATTGATCAACGCAGCGCATTCTGCAAATAGTTTTTAATTTTATAGAATCGTTTCGAAGAAAAATGTATTCAACATTTTAACTCTGTCCCTCTCATACTTATACGTGTTTGGACTCCCCTTGAGTACTCTTACATAAAAATGTCGATAAAAAAAAATTACAAGAACATACTTTCTCCGTGAGGAAGCAAAAAAAAAAAAAAAATAGTGAACCGAAAACAAGAAATATGAAATAACGAATGACACAATCCCCAGGTCGAAGCCCGTTATTTCGGTGTGATTCTTACCATTGTTAGGATGATTATTGGAGCGTGCACCGTGCGGGCTCATGTAGAGAACGGAGAACGGCATTCCCCCGGGACCCCAGCTGCGAGACATGAAAACATCTTTCTTAACGGGTCTGGGAGAAATGTGTCGGACCACCGGCGATGGCGTTCTCACTACCGGCAGCGAAAGGGCAGAGCCTTGATTCCATTGATTCACTGCCGAATCGGCTTCCCCATCTGTTTGTCGCTGAATTTGTAATCTACAACGAAAAAAAAAAAAAACAAAACAAAATAAATTATCATCGACAGTCATCACACGCGCTTGGACAGTCACGCTGACGTGGAATGCAAGAGCTGTGATCGATGCGTGGGTGTCGAATGAAAAAGCCGCTGACGCCAAATCGAATTCATTCAAGAATTTATTTTCGTCTTTATCTGGGGATTAATCGAAGTTGACCGATTATCATAAAAAATTTTCGTTTTTTTATCAGGCGAGACTGGCATTTTTCTCGGCGGGCAGTGTCGTATGTAATTATGCAATTATCGTGAGATTCTAAACGACACATTTCCACAGTTTGGATGCTGAAGAAAATTACTGCTTTAATTAATTTTTCTTTTTTTTTTCAAGCGAAGAAGATCCTTCGAAATTAGCTTTGTCAAGGATAATTTCATGGATACCGTGCGGACGTCTCTGGGTAATTACCTAGCATTGTTGGATTCCTCTTGCAGGACGTACGCCTCGTCGTCTCTGGCTATAGGGGAGGCCGATAGCAATTCCCAGCATCGCTCGCCCGATGGGCAGGGTTGGGATATTATTGGCGTCGGAGCGTTATCAAGCCATGATGGTTTCATCTCGAGCTCAGGATCGTACGCTGCAGGTGCGGCGTTGGTCGTCGAAATCGAAATTACGTTGATCGTTAGAAAAACGAGGCTCATCGTTGTCCGGTGCATCTTCGATTATTTATCTTCTTTACTTCTTCGCTTATTTATCTTCTTTATTTCTTCGCTTCTGTATCTTCTCGTTTCAATTCGCTCGATTCGATTTCCTTCGGTGTCTCCTTCGAAAATTATCTTCTCGGTGAAGAATTTTCTTTCGCGTGTCTGCAAGTTCGTACAATTTATAGTCAATGTTGCACCGCGATATATTCGTTCGAAGGGGAGGAAAAAAAAATTAAAGTGTCGCGAACGATTTAATCTTTGTTGACACGGGGACGATGACGACGATGGAGTTAAGTGTTTGTCACCGTTTCGTAGATAGGTGGACACACTGCTATTCACGGACCGAAGAATTTCTGTTATGCTCTGGGACACAATGTATTTTAAGAAGTTTCTTGTTTATATTTAGCCACGGTATGCGGTATACTCGTGGTTATCGGTGTAGGCGGTGGATCGTCTTAGCTACAATGTCGTTAAAGAAGAACAAAAAAATCACGATTTTTCGAAAGCCACGACACGCGGAATTCGAGGCGCGTGGGATTGTCCGAGCAACGTGTTATAGAGTCATTGCCTCGCAGTTATCGAGATCTCCCCAAAGTTCGCACGCATCCGAAATACGTTCTTGTTATCGGTAAAGTAGGAGCGGATTCTTTTTATTTTTTTATCCCATAAATATTTCTATATTGGTCCGATTAATTTTATCGAGGAAAGAAGCTTCTCGAAAACAAGTACTGCCTGTCTGACGATGTGATTAGAATTTGATGGAGAATTGTTAATATAAATCGAGTCGATAAAACACTTTATTCAATGGGCTTGAGATTGATCGGTTCCTTTTTATTTGCGGGAAAATCGATAGAGTAGGAACAGGTTCTGTTTACGTTTTTATTGCCTACATGTTTCTATTTTGGTATAATTAATTGTATCGTCGAAAGGAGCTTCTCGAAAACAAGCAATGTCAGTCTTACGATAAAAAAAATCTGTTCTCAGTTTACCGATTTGCACCCAAATAAAAAGGAATAGCTTAATATCGACCCCCTCAAAGAAAGCGTTTTATCAACACAATTTCTATTCACAGTTCTCCATCATATTCCAATCGTATCGCTAGACAGACATTGTTTTTTTTCGAGAAGCTTCTTTCCACGATACAATTGATCAGACCAATCGATGTTACTCTGTTCCTTTTTATTTGGACACAGATCGGTAAAATAGGAACAGATTTTTTTTAATCGCATACGTATTTCTACATTGGTTTGCTAAATTGTATCGTCGAAAGAAGCTTCTCGAAAACAAACAATGTCTGCCCGACGATATGATTAGAATTGGATGAAGAATAGTTAATAAAAATCGCGTTGATAAAATCTTTTTTTTTAGGGGGACGACGTTAATCTGGGAGGTTATTCTCGAGTTACTTGTTTGCAAAGTATACGTTCTATCTCTGGGGTCCGTTCGGAAACTTGCGTTGGATAACATAGAACGGGCGCGCCGGTGCGAATGTCACAGAGAGAAGTTAGGTACCCGGGCATGATTTCTGAACGCGGCCCTGTATTCGTATAAACATATGCATGAATACGGCGGTGTACGTTTTGCGGCACATTTACATCTCTACCACTCTCAATTCGACCAGAAAACAAGTCTACCGGATAATAACTCAACGAAAAAAGACAACTCTAACAACTCTACCAAAATCTCTTCCAGAAAGTAAAAAAAAAAACTGCCAGAATCAAAATAAGACTACCGGATTTAAAATAAAAGTATTGAAAAGAAAATAAAACTACTGGAATGAAAATATAACTACTGGAATGAAAATATAACTACTGGAATGAAAATAAAACTACTGGAATGAAAATAAAACTACTAGAATGAAAATAAAACTATTGTAATACGAGGCTAAACGCTAGCCTTGTATACCGGTAGAGTTTTATTTCTATTCCGGTAGAGTTTTATTTTGATTCTGGTATTTTTTTTTTTTTTTACTTTTTGGTAGAGATTTTGGTATAGTTCTAATACGGTGGAGTAAATATGGTAGAGTTGTTTGAGCTGTCTTTTTTGGTAGAGTTATTATCTGGTAGAGTTGTGAGTGTTAGAGATGTAAATGTGCCTGTTTTGCAAACGAGAATAACCCTCCTGTTCCTTTTAATTTGGGCGCAAATTTTCACGTCCCGTAATGTTCCGGTGGCTCTGGCTAATTGAACGAAACCACGATGACTTATCGAGTTATCTGGTTGACGCCGTTGATTCGTTAAACGGCCCGAGGTCATATTAGAGAGGGGAACCGTGTAGTGTGTACTTGCAGCGTAAATCTGAACGATATTTCCACTAATACCTTTTCATTTTTATTCAAGGTCCATTTTCGGAATCTCCCGAGTCAACCCGAACTAAACACACCAGTTACATCGAAGTTTATTTGGATCACGGTTGAGCTAAATTTTCCCGTTGTCTGCGAGCCTTCGGGTTTTCTATGTCTGGACACCAATTGTCCCTCGATACGACGTTTCTGAGTCCAGGTCGTTTTTATGCGGTCCATTCATAGTTCCGAGTAATTGTTCTCTTTACAGCCATTCAGAACTTCGCCTTCACGGTTTTATTGCATAATAAATTTCCGATGATACTAAATTATGTAATGGGATTATAGCAGCGCAAGTACGATAAAGTTCTTGCTATTAAAATCTGCTCTTGCAGTAATATTCTTTTTTCTACTCCATTCCATCTCCAGCCATCGAGCGCCAACTTTTCATATCGGAATAACTCCTTTACACTTGATGTAATACTGGTTACATCGCGAGAATTTTCATCAACACGAATCTAATACTGTTCGCTTGAATCGGGCCAGCGTATTCAAAGCGGTCATATAACATTCCACTTTTGAGATACGGAATATTGTTTAGTACGAGGACACGGTAGAGTTTCTTTAAGAAAAGCGTTTTTCTTGCTAGCAATATCGGTCGCGTTGACTATTGGTAAACGAGGCATTCGGCGCCAATTCAGCCACATTTTTTTCGACTCTATCTGTCGCGCAATGTAAGATATCCTTAAACCGACTTTACTCAGACTGTGAAAAAACTTTGTTCGAAAATTAATTAACGTTATTGGCAGATTTTATGCATAAACTGACTCTGAAATTTTTAACACATGTTGCAATTTTACAGTATATTTTTATTTTTATTCAATGAAAAAGATCTTTAATTTTGATATCTGGTATTTTAACTTTCCGAAAATGTACATTAACGTTCAGTTAATGCAAATGTAGGCAAATGTCATGCTCCAGTAAATTAAATTCAAAATTTAGTTTTACCCTGCAGGGTCGAAAAAAGTGGCTCAAATTGCAGGAAACGCGATATTTTTCGTGGATCCACATTGAAATAAAATAATAGGCTTCCCGATCGCCTCACCGGATTGTTAACTTATCTCCGAGTCATTACGCGTCAGAAAAATAAAAAATAAATAAAAGTTAAGGATAACGGATTGACTTTCGAGATAACTTGGTAAAAAAAAAGAAAAAAAAACACCGCAAATATTATCACTTACCTATCGAAGACTCGTTCGTCCTTTCCGTGCTTTCTTGCTTTCTTCCGTCTCGTCCCGATAGATTTTAAAAAACCACTAAATTCTTGACAAATTTCATAAACTCGATTGCTTAATTTTCAAAAAAAAAAATTTTATATCGTTGCAATATTATTCGGCGATACAGCGTGTATATTAAGCAGTGGTGGGTGCGTTTCGTGTCGTAGTCGGGGCGGGTTTGTTCGGATTAAACTTTACCGCCAAAGCTTTCGGATCGGGTCGTTTTCCGTTCACCGTTGGGGCTACTGAGACGGAATGCCACGCGACGCCCGGCTTCACGGTACTCATTCAACCCCCTACCCGGATAGCTCGTTGCTCCCACAGCTTCCCACCCCCCACTACTAACACTCCAAAGCTCTGGCCAATCGAGATAATTTTTTTTATATCTATAATTAATTTTTCGTCGGACCCAGTATAGCGTATACAGGGTAAAAAAAAGTAGTGACGAACATGGCCCGATCCATATACGATTAATTCACGTGCCAATCGGGCTGGACCATATTCGCCACTTCCTTCCTGGTCCACAAACTGCAGAGCGCAATTTCGATCAACCGAAATCTCTAATCACTTCCGCTCCGAATTCTTAATTCTGCTTTTTTTCATTATGATTTCGTGATTGAAATCAGTCGAGTCTATATAGTATCATTTAGTATGGAAATACACATTGAAAAAAATTGTCTATATAAAAAAAAAATTAATATAAAAAAAAATTTAATTAAAAAAGAGAAGAATTATTTAAAAAATTTTAGCTTCGCTACAGGTGAACTCCTTCTCATGTGTACTCTGAGTTGCTCCCACAGCTTCCCACCCCTCACTACTAACACTCCAAAGCTCTGGCCAATCGGATCTTCGTTATTCGTCACCGGCAATTATTTCGCCGCGTATAGATAATTTTTTTT
>JAPYZC010005404.1:0-10249 GCA_030522665.1 Ichneumoninae sp. A BG-2022a | reverse complement strand
CGAGAAACTTGGGTCTCGCTGACTGTTGACTACGTCGTTCTCTTTCGGCCGAGGTTAAGAGAAAAAGAAAACATCCGGCACGCCCTGGGCACGTTGCGAAAAAACAAAAAAAAAAAACAAAATTTGTTATTTGGTAGAAACTTGGTGGACGTAAAACAGGCCGTGAACCGTTCGTGGAATTCTTGACGACTTCGACGTGGCCTTCGTCTTACGTACGGTAAATAAAAAAAATGCGAAAGCGTGCCTCGGACTTGAAAAAAAAATGTTCGCAGGATAACAGCGTGCTGTATGTGCGAGCGTCGAAACGTCTATCGAGCACTACCGCCGGCCGGTCTCGCGTCGGTGTGATTTTTGCATCGGCCCGACACCGATCCGAAGAAACGGTATTTCGCGACACGGAGGTTTTCCAATGTTTATTTTCTTCCTTATTTTTTTTCCTTCGTTATTTTTATTTGATTCCTTTTTTTCCTTCGTTATTTTTTTTTTTTTTCTTATTTTTATTTTCTTTTTATAACGTTATTGATACAAATCGAACTAATAAAAGCATTATCGAAGACACAACGTCGACGTCGTTGCATCCGACGAGAATAGAATATTCAGTATTTACAATGCCCCGACGAAGGATCAGCGGATCGGACAAATGTTCGCGTGGTCTGCGTATCGGAAAAAAATCTATTAATAGGGCTCTTCGAAAGAGTCTGCGGAGAGATTTGCCTTCCCGAGGAGTTGTGTCATACTGACGTAGCGAGCCTCATTATAAAATCGATGATAAGCTAATCTTAAAAAAAGAGTACCAGTAGCTTTTTTTTGTCCACACTTAAGGGTCTTTATTTAGACCAGTCCATCCCGATCAATATTCGTGCATGTTTTTTTAAATCTCAGCTGATTAGCTTTACCGCAAAATTTGTGCAGATTAAAAAAATAAATATTGGAACGGTTTCAAGAAATAAAAAGTTCGCTGAACAGTAAATTTGCACACTGTAAAGAATTTTTTATCGAAATTATTTAACGTTATTGGAAGCATTTTCCATAAACTGCTTTTGAAATTTCAAACACATGTGCCTTGCAATCTCACAGTAAAATGTTTATCTTTAATAACAACTTTTCTCAATTTCAGGCATAAAATGATTCATTTCAATATCTGGTACTTTTATTTTACAAAATAATTGAATTACAAACACTTCTCGATCGGATAAAAATATGAAAAAAATCAAGCATATGGAAGATGCTGATAAGATTGTTCGTCCATAATAATGATCCCAAAATGTTATTCGTTTCCTTTAAGTTAAAATTTGTTAAAAATTTTCACGTATTAGATAAAATTATGAAACAATTCATACGTATTCAGAAAAATTAACAAATCATTTTCGTAATAAAAAAAAAATTTGGTTGCCGGGTAATTTGTTGTATATATTTTTGTCAGTAATTTGTTATGAACATTTTGAAATTATTATTATGCACAAACAATCTTTTCAGCACCGTTTATATGCTAGAACTTGTTCAGATTTTTTTCTCATCGAGAAGTGTTTGTAATCTTTGTCTTTTTTCTCTCGAACTTAGGCGGCGTCAGTCATTGTGTTAGGACATTGTGTTAGGACTTATATGAACTACCTTAACGTTTAGTTCATATAAGTAATGTAAGCAAATTTCAATTTCACGTATATTAAATTTACAATTTATTTTTAGTGCATCTTTGCGGACTCAGACATAAACAGTAAATTGATCGTACACAAGAAAAAAAAAAAAAGAAAAGATTAAGAGAAAGAAGTCAGTGCTCTCGCGCAGCTGATGTCCCGGTGAGTCACTAGAATATCCGAGAGTAAAGCGGGAACCTGCGCGTACGTGCTGGAACCGTGATCTACGCGGCGCAGCGTATGTACGGACGACGGTACGATAGAAATCATTCGCCACTCGGGTCTTCGAGTGATCATGAATTGTACTGCGTTGATTGCCTTTTTTTACAACCTCCGTCCGGGCGCTCGTGCTAGGCGCGGCCCTGACGGCCGGCGCTGATTGCCACTTCGTTTAGGTACGACTCGTGTCGTGGAAGTATGTACCTACTGGGACTTATACCCTCGAAACATACAACTCCGTGGTGCTCTGCTGTCTTGTCTATAGCATTTTTGCTCGACAATCTAGCGCAACCGAAAGTCACGGAGTAATTATATATATATATATATATATATATATATATATATATATATATACACTGAAAAAAAAATTTGCTTGCGGGCTGCAGAAGAAAAAAATGTTTGTTTTAATTGTACTTTCAATTCTTACAATTCCATATGTTATTGAAACAACGACAGCAAGATTGTCAAGGTAACATTTTATCGTTTCAATCCGGTATGAAATTGTACGAATTCAGAGTAGAATTGAAACAACGTTTTTACTTCGTTGGCAGGCCGCAAGCAAATTTTACTTGATTCAATGATATTTTTTTTCTGTGTATATATATATATTTTTTGCAAAATCTCGTTAAAGTGAAATTTTTATAATCGCTCATAACATTATGTGAGGAGCGAAAATAATTGATAAAGTTTTAGCGATCTTTAATGTTTTTAAGCTGGATTGCCTCCGGTAAAATCAGATATTTAATATTACAGTTAATTAATCATTTTTGTGCCTGTCCGAAGTATCCGTTCAATAACATCTATTGATCAGGAGTCGATGACCAATTCATGGATCGCATGGCCTTCCCCTTATAACCTTGGCAAGTCGTTTCATCATAACAATTTTTTTAAAATGTTTAAATAAAAATAAATCTTCCGCTGGACGAGTCTATTGATTAGGACTTATAGCCACAAAACATACAACTCCGTGGTGCTCTGCCGTCTTGTCTATAGCATTTTTGCTCGACAATCTAGCGCAACCGAAAATCACTGAGTAATTATATATATTTTTTGCACAATCTCGTTAAAGTGAAATTTTAATAATTGCTGATAACGTTATATAAAAACCGAACAAAATTTATAAAGTTTTAGCGATTCAATATATTCAATGTTTGTATGCTGGATTGCCTCCGGCAGAATCGGATATTTAATATTACAGCTAATTAATCATTTTCGCTCCTGTCCGAAGAATCGAAATATCGTTCAATAACACCCATTAATCAGGAGTCGATGACCAATTCCTGGATTGGATGGCCTTCCCCTTATGACCTTGGCAAGTGGTTTCATCATTAAAATTTAAAAAATGGTTAAATTAAAAAAATGATTAAATAAAAAAAATGGTTTAAATAATGCGCGAAAAAATCGAATGATGGAATGTCGATTGTGCACCGGAGTGGGTGATCAATCGCCGTTGCCATCGATAAATTTGCCTGCCCGTGTGCGCGGTCGCGCACGTCGATCCAGCGGCGATGTATTATTAAAGGAGAGGTCGCAAAGAAACAGCGTTGAATATCGAATAATACCTTAGCGAGCGTTCAATCTCGATCGAGCGCGGCGATGCAATAAAGCGCATTTATAATTGCACAATGGAGCAACGCCGGTGCGGGTATAGGCGAGCTATATCGTAAACAAAGTCTAGAGTACATGTAGTGCAACGCTAGTCGATTGATTATGTAAGTGAATCAAGATTTAGATTCGAAGCGCTAGCACAAGGTGTGAGTTTGTGCGCGTCGCCGAGGCGGTTCGTCGTACAGGCGAGAAATCTCGTGATTATTGAGTTCACTTCCGGGTCGGCAAATATACCTTGCGTCTACCCACGCAAGGTGAGAAGGCGATGTACTAACTGCTTTCTCGCGCGACCAATGCAGCTTCCACAGTTCGATAGATTGGAACGCAACGTTTTTTTTTTAATTCATTTTTTCCCAGCGTTATCGACGATTTGTCTGCGCACGGCTGATCGTTGAAATTAATAGTTATGTACCGAGGGTACAGAGTCTACTGGTTATGTCTCGACAGGATACCTCATTGGGTTTTCTTTAAACTTGTTTTCATAGTTATTATGAAGCCCGATCGCTAAGTAATCGTCTTCGATATTTTCTATGATATTGTTAACATTTTGGGCAAAAGCTAATTAGGTTTTCATGCAACTGCACATTACCTACGAAAATCTAATTTCAATTTGCCTACAATATTGAAAATAAAGGAAAGCAGTTGTTTACCGACGGAGCTCGAGGCGCCTTAAGGTTTTATTTGATAATTAACTATAAAATAAATTTATCCGATAAGGCACCAACATTGCCATAACCTTGCACTGAGAAAAAAACTTATATAGTAAATAGTTCCCAGGCGGGACGTCTACATTTTACAGTTACGACAATGACCAAAAATTATAGTTGTAACTATTCTTATAGTTTAATCAATTGAGTATATGAGGTATTCCATACGGTTTCGAACGTTCAAAAACCTGACCCTCTCCAAAAAAGTTGTAATTTCACCACAATTCATGATTATTTACAAGGAGTTTTTGTAATTTTTTTTTCTCAATTTTTGGACCGTATTTTTTCGAGATATCGAAAAATTGAACTTTTTTTAAAAACCCCTATATCTTAAAAACTAATAGCCGTACAAAAAAAAACGCTTACGACATAAAAGTTGCAGTTATAAGTGAACTTTTGAAAACTTTTTCATAAAAAAAGGGATTTTTTAAAATGAAAAATCGATCTTAAACGGAGCATAGCTATCAAACGGGCGTCTCGCTCATTCAAACAAAAATATGAGATCACTCTACACACTTGAGAGTATATTCTGAAATTTTTAAAGAAAAACCAAACATGACATATTGGCTAAAAAAAATATTTTAGTCTATTTTTCATAGAAATGGACGTTTATTGCATTCAAAAAAATCTACAAAATCTTGTTTTCAAAAGTTCACTTAAAACTGCAACTTTTATGTCTGAAGCGTTTTTTGTACTCCTAATAGTTTTTAAGATATAGGGGTTTTTAAAAAAAGTTCAATTTTTCGATACCTCAAAAAGATACGATCCGAAAATTCAGAAAAAAATTACAAAAACCCCTAGTAAGTAATCATGAATTGTGGTGAAATTACACATTTTTTGGAGAGGGTCAGGTTTTTGACCGTTCAAAACCGTATGGAATACCTCATATATACTATCACGAACGATCTATGTAGACGACCCCCCTGGGAACTATTCGTTATAGTGGGAAATACCATCCTTTTTCTCAGTGTGCGAATACAGTGTGAAATAAAGGCCCAAAGAGCACCCGGCCCACTTTCGACGATCACGTAACACCGAACGAAGGTGAACGCACTACGCAGAGCCGCTTAATTGTATCGGATATCCTGCTTCAACGAAAACGATCCGCTGTCGCCGTTGTACCGGTTGCTCTGAGAGAGTCCCCTTCGAGAGTCCGATTGTGCAATCAGCGATACCGCAGCCGCACGATTACTTTGTAAGTCGCACAGCTGCTCCGCTGGCCGTACTGATGGTTGCAAAAACAACGTCGCACTTGGCTATTTCAGGATTGTCTCCCCATTTTTTCCAGCGAGGTCTCACGAAAGTCTCGTCCTCGGGAGCTTCCTGATTTTTTTTTAAATTTTAATTCTTTCAATGCGCCTCTTGTCTCTTTTATTACCATAACACTATTACGATTCTCGTTACAATGTCATCAGCCAGGGTCGAGGGGACCTACGATTTTTAATTTAAGTGCGCGTCGACAGTAGCGCAAACAGGAACTACACAAGGACCGCGGAAATTAACGATGCGCCGTGTTTTTTTTTATCTCTCCGACTGTTGACTATCGTGCGAGTGACGCGCTTTGCGAACACGTGCGAAGGTGCAATTGTCGATAACCGCGTGCGCGTTTATTATCGCCCGAGTGCGTTGTGTGTCCGTAAACTTGAAAGTCGAGCGAACTTCGCGGCGCAACGCTCGTTGCACCCGTTGCCCGATCAGCTGCCGGCTCGTTTCCAGCGATCGGAAGCGAACGCCTTGCACGCGAACTGCCGACGTTTGAGCCGCGGTTCCTTTGCGGTCCGGAGGATCCGCACGGAATGACAATCATGTGTTAGTCATCCGCGTCGTGCCGTCCCTGTGATTAGCCGAACGAACAACTGCCTGAGAAACGGCTACAAACATTTCATCTTCGATTCTCCGACCCCTTCCTCTCTTCTCGATAAAGTGAGGTAACTTCTTAACGATACACTGAAAAAAAATTTGCTCGCGGGCTGCCAAAGAAAAAAATTGTTACTCCGATTTTACTTACAATTCCATATGATATTGTCAAGATGACGTGTTATCGTTTCAATCACGTATGGAATTAATAGAATTAAAAGAAGAATTGAAATAATAATTTCTTACAATTCCATATGATATTGTCAGAGTGACGTGTTCTCGTTTCAATCACGTATGGAATTGTTAGAATTAAAAGTAGAATTGAAATAATAATTATTTTCTTTGGCAATTGATTTTGCAATCAAATTTTACTTGTGTCAATGATATTTTTTTTCAGTGTACAGTTCTATCCTGATCGATAGTTTATTCAGTGGGCAAAAAGGTTTTGGCGTTTACACTTTTATACAACAATCTCTGCGGGTAATCTTTGAAGATAATTGTGTAAGAAAACTGGCTGAATCTGGGTGACCGATAAGGTATCCGTGGTTGAAAAATAGTTTTTTTTTCTAACTTAAGAAGTTTAAGTTTTTGGGACTGGAGTTTAACGAACTGTGGAGCGAATAACCTCATTCAGCTAAAAACTCATGTTATACAACGCTTGTTAATATTATTCATGTCTATTTGAAGGTTTTCATTAATCAAAGCCTTGCAACAGATAGAACAGGGTTTACAGTTATTATTTTCTTTTCATTTTTTAGTGCTTATCTGTAAAATTTATTTAAGCAAAAATGACAAGTGTTTGATCTTTAAAACTTCACGGTTGATTGGAAAAGATTTTTGTCTTTAGACTTTTATACACCATATTATAGTCTCTGCGGATAATTTGTTGCGATAATTGGGTGAGAAAACTGCACGAAGGTGAGTAACCGATAAGGTATCCGACGTGGTTGAAAAACAGTGTTTTTTTTTCGCTACACTTAAGACATTTATAATTCCGAACAGGAAGATTTTAGAAAATTGAAATTCCGATACTGTAACGAACAGCAGAGCAATAACCTCATTCGGCTAAAAACGCATGTTCTACAACGCTTATTAATGTTATTCACATCCATTTAAATGTTTTCACCAATCTAAGCCCTACCAAAGATGGAAAACCCGGTTTACAGTTTTTTTTGTTTTGTTTTTTAAATTTCCTTCTCAAGGTAAAAGTGGTGAATATGGCCCACCTCGATTAACACGTAAATCAATGATGTATGGACCGAGCGATGTTCCCCACTTTTACTCTATCTGTAAAATTTATTTAAGCAAAAATCGTGACAAGTGTTTAATCTTTAAAACCTTCCCCGTTTATTCGTCTCCCTCTTTGGCGGTTTTTTCTCTACTGCAGTAGCTTCTTCTGCCGCTGGCTATACACAGGAGTGAATTACGCGTACGGGTGCGCGCCGGTTGGGTTTTAAGGGCACTAGGGCAACGCGCGTGTGATTGGATAGACGTGTTGCACGTGTCGAAGAGTGCCCGGTTATGTAGCACTTACCCGCAAACCACTGCGAAACTAACGTTAACCACTAACGCGCAACACCGGCAATTTTATATATATGTGTACGCATATAAAGTAAAATGACATGAACGAAAAGTCAGTTAAAATTGCCTACGACATAATTGTCACTTTCGTCACTGGAGGAATTAAGATAGTCACGATGAATTCACGTGAATCATCAACTTGCTCTGCGACGAACACGTGCATACCTCGAGATATCTGTCTGGCAAACGCTCGTCCACAAACCGAGATAAAGTTCCCTCCGAACTAATGTCAAGAGCATTGTCTACAGTGAATTAATCCGAGATCAGACGCCAAATATAAATCTTTATCGATAAAGATAGTCACGATAAAATTAAAAATATATTATCGAAATGTTATGTCACTTACATTTCGGCACGATAACTTCCGTCTCGAGGGTCTCCGGATATTTTATCTCCGGCTTCCGGTCCATCGTCGTACCGTTCTCTGCGCCCATTGTTTTTCCTTTTTTTGTAATTATTCGGTCGATCGATCGTCGAACTTCGGCGATCGATGATCTAGCGCGTGTTTTTTTTCCTTCGTATGTCAATCAATTGCTAGTTGAATTTTTTTTGCTCGTACCATTTACGGTATTATTGACAAGTAATAATTGACAAAAAAATAAAATAAAAATAACTGAATATTTCGAAAAGCCGAGATATGCCTCGACTCCGTCGTGCAACCGTGGTCACTCTGTCACTGGCAGGGAGCCGGCGCTAGCCGAGACACTTTAGACAGTCGACACCTCGCGCACGCGGCCCAATCGACGCTCGGGTCGCCCCACCTCTTGGACGCCCGCGCGAGCGCGGGTTTTCGTCTTCGAAACGGGCTCACGGTCTATCGCGTTCTATATGAAAAAACACAGAAACTTGAAAAAAAAATGCTTCCCTCTCCCCTTTTCTCTCGTTTACGAGCGCGAACCTATAAATTTCCTCAGCCCTTGTCGCACCCACGAGCCTTTACAGCTCACCTCTCGTGACTCTTATCAGATTATCCGAGAGACTTTCCAAAGCTTGGGCTGCTTTCGTCATCCGTTGCACGATATTATGTGAAATTGCTACGACGCTTCGTTTATTGGCCGGTTGTAAAAGAGTCGCAAATCTTATTTTGCTTTTCTTGTTTTTATTATCTTGTTTATCTTAATAATTTTTTTCTTCATTTTTATATCGGAAGATCGATCGATCGAACTTGACATAAGTACGGAGTACATCTCGGGAGGGCTTATTTTATTTTTCATATTTATTTATTTTGGGTATATTATGGGGATATTATGTGAAATTGCGACGACGCTTCGTTTATTGGCCGGTTGTAAAAGAGACGCAAATCTTTCTTTGCTTTTCTTTTTTTTTATTATCTTTTTTATCTTAATAATTTTTTTCTTCATTTTTATATCGGAAGATCGATCGAACTTGACGTAAGTACGGAGTAAATCTCAGGAGGGCTTATTTGCTTTTTCATATTTTATTTATATTAGGCATATTATGGGGATATTATGTGAAATTGCGACGACCCTTCGTTTATTGGTCGATTGTAAAATAGTCGCAAATCTTATTTTGCTTTTCTTTTCTTGATTATCTTTTTGATCTTAATATTTTTTTTTCTTCACTTTTATATCGCAAGATCGATCGATCGAACTTGACATAAGTACGGAGTACATCTCGGGAGGGCTTATTTTATTTTTCATATTATCTTTTTTTATATTTCATTTATTTTGGGCAATAAACAGTAGACACATCTTCGTGGGTTTTGTTGTGATTGCCAGGCGCATGCGCATTGCGTGCGATCGCAGCTATCGTGCGCACTACGCGGCCCGAATTTTTTAATGCAAATGCAATTTTCTACCTGCAGATGTACCTTTCGACCGTGACCGTCTTCTCGTTAGGTTTAGGGAGTGCGAGGCAGTTAAATTTTCAAACGGTTCGCGAGTCAGCAAGGATGTCGACGGGGGCGTCACGAAGGAGGGACATTTTACGGATGCTCTTACGATGGAAGAGATAAATGGGAAGATTAATTTAATTTTTTTTTTTGCTTCCTCATAGAGGAAGCTTTTTTTATCAAATTCTTTTCACCCGAGTCGTCGACGCTTATCGATCTTCCACCAATATCACGAAACAGGAAAAGCCGAGTCGGATAGAGATTTTTATTAAGTGTGTTGATCGAAGCGGTTCGCACTCGTCCGATATATCAATAACGTTCGATCATGTGATTACTTCATTCCTTCGCGACATTTTTTCGTTCCTTCCATTCCGGAGATAAAACATTCTATACAGGTTCGAAAATTGACACCTCATTCGCGTCTTCCCACAGACCTTTCACACGTCCGAAGATTAGCGAGTGTCATATATATATGTACACTTCACTATTAAAATTTTATTCAGGAACTCCAGACAGTAACAACGATCTGTACTTTTAACAAACTTCTTTTGTCCACAAACGTCCACAAATCTTTTTCTGTTCATTTTACAAAAAAAATATCGTAAAACGAACAAACATTTTTGTAACATGCGTAATATTTTTCTGGCAAAGTTAACAAAAAAAAAATAATTGTGGGCGTTTGTGGACAAAAAACGTCGGTACAACTTTTATTGTGTAGACTGTAAAAAAAATTCATATGAAATTTAATTTACCGGACTGGAAGTTTTTATTTAGTTTCGTATATATATATA
>JAPYZC010005402.1:0-11637 GCA_030522665.1 Ichneumoninae sp. A BG-2022a | reverse complement strand
CAAAATAAAGATAAAAATCTGAAAAAATTCATACGTATTCCGAAAAATGAACGAATCATTTTTATAAAAAAAAAGTTGAGTTACCACATATTTTGATGATCAATTTTTTTTTTCAACAATTTGTTAATAACATTTAGAAATTTTTATTATGCAAAATGAATCTTTTTAGTGCCTATAATAAGTGAATTTTTTCAGATTTTTATAACATTGCGAAGTGTTTGCAATTCTTGTCCGAATTTCTCGAATTTAGGAAAAATCAACACCACTCGCTCCAACCTCCTTAAATTCGAGTAATCGAAAAAATCAACCTCCACATAAAAAAAAAACAAAACAAAACAAAAAAAAAACCCATCTCCAAAGCGATGCAACCGACCTGGTGGCATCGGCAGATCCTTGATGCCCTTTTTGAGCGGCTGTTTCCCGCTGGTTCCAGCGACCGGTTCCTTGGCGACGGTTCCCTTGGCGAGTGGGCTCGGCGACCGACTCGGCGGCGAGTCTATACTCTCGAGATCGTTCTGATTAATGCCCGGGGGCAGAGGTAGCCTCGACAGACTCTTGGTCTTGAAGGCAACGATCGGAGGTTTCGGTGCGTCGACAAGTTTGATTGGCACCAAATTGTTCGACGCATTGTATTTCGCCATCGCGTTCGCGATGCCGTGATGAACGGCGGGCGGTGGAACGGACATGTTGGGCAGAGCGGGCGTAGCGGGTACGAGCGGTATCAACGATTCGTTCGAGATCTGCGGAGGCGGCGGTGGCGGCAAAGGCGGGGGTGCCGGAGGTGTCCTTCCGGTCGAGGAGTTCGTGATTTCGGCGAAGGTGCTGTTGTTCGTCGGCGCTATCGCCGCGACGTTGATGTTGACGTTGGCGTTGTTGCTGCCGTTGTTGGCGATGAGAATCGCGCCGCTGTTGTTGGCCGTCGTTCCTACCTGTGAATTATGTACAATCGGCTGTGGGAACGGTTTCGGCAGGGGAATAACAGCGGCGCCGGTCGAGCCGGCAGGGGCGAGCGGCAAAGGTGGCGTTCTTCCGGCCAGCGAGTTGTCCTCGATGGTTATCGCCCCTGGACGGGCGTTGCTCGTCTCCGCGACCGGCACGGGTATGTCGATTATCTCGACGCCCTGAGACGCGTCGCTGTGGATCGCTTGACTAGCCGCCTGGTCGGACGGTCGACCGTTCGATGAACTCTTGTCCGGCGTCGCGACGACCGTCGGTCCGCCTCTGTTGTCCGAGTCCCTCTCGTCGGTGCCCTCGATTATCTGAACGTCGTCCTGACTTATCGCCTTCTCCCTCGCGGCCAGGAGCTTCTTCTTCTCGATCTCTCGTATGTTCCGACCCTTCACCATCTCCGCGAAGAGACTCGTCTCGCTTATCTTCGCTTGGGTGCGAAGATTTCGGGCGGTTATGCTCGTCGGGCTTCGGGGATTGCGCGAACGGTGCGGCGAGGGCGACGGTATCCTTGGCGGACGCGGCGACTTCGATTTGTGCTTCCGCGAGAGCTTGTGACACTTGTTGCTCGGCGAGCGAGACTTCTTCTTTGGACTCCGGCTCCGACGACGGGAGCGCGAGCGCGAACGCGACTGCGGCGCCTTCCGCCAACGGCCCGGACTGCGCGAACGCGAACGCGACAACGGCAGTGGCAATCTGGATTGGAACAAAAATATATTTGTGATTAATCGATCCTGTGGAGATATTTTTAATTTTTATTTAATAAAAAATAAAAATAACTAGTGTTCTGTGGCCAAGGCTGAGGGAAAAGAGCAAAAGTTAAAAAAAAAATGCAGGTAAATCGGGGAAAGTTAGGGACTTTGTTTTTTTAAGTTGGTCGGAGAAAAAATTAAATTAAATAAAGATCCCGACTGCGAAAAAATTACTGAATTAACAGAAAATGAAAGTAAAACAACGACTTACCAAAAAATCGAAATAATTAACGATAAAATATTAATTTTCATGGAAGCTCTCTCCATTTTAGCCTATAATAATAATAATAATAACAATAAAAACAATGACTGCCCAGACCGATCTTTGTGACGCGTGAATAATTTTTTCCTCCGAAACAGAAGTGTACAATAGCGAAAATTATGAAGATCAAAATAATTTGTAGGTACATTGTGGGAAAGTTAGGGAGTTTTTTTAGTTAATCGATCAGAAAAAAAAATTAGTGATCACCCGCATCGAATGCGGCGCCTCTTAGGATTTTTTTGCTATGTACCGCCTTTCGCGAGGTTTAAGGTAGTACTAGCGCAATCACTGACACCGCCTCAGTTTGAGAGGAATAAAAGAGAATTACAAACACTTCTCGATCGGATGAACTTCTGAAAAAAATCAAGCATATGGAAGACGCTGATAAGATTGTTCGTCCATAATAATGTCCCAAATGCCGTCCCAATGTTTGTTTGTCCCAAAATGTCATTCGTTACCTTTATGTTAAAATTTGTTTAAAATCATAATTTTCAAGTGTTACATAAAATTCTGAAAAAAATCATACGTATTCAGAAAAATTAACAAATCATTTTCGTAATAAAAAACAAAAATTGGTTGCCGGGTCATTTCTATTTTTTCAGATTTTTTTCTCATCGAGAAGTGTTTATAATCTTTGTCTTTTTTCTCTCGAACTTAGGCGGCGTCAGTCATTGTGCTAGTACTACCTTAATTTGAGATCGAAATCTGTACTATAAAAAGCTGGGAGGAAAAAAGCCTCTTTTTGAAACACCCAATACACATATATCATAGAAACAAAAGATAAGATATACCTGCTACCGACTGGACTGCGAGTCGACCTAGATTTTCTCTTATCCCCAGGTCGCCTGTCCTTCTCGTGGTGCCTCGGTCTCCGTTCGGGTTCGTCGCGTCTCCGTCGTTTGTTCGACGGCGAGTTGGTGAGCGAGTCGGAGGTTCGTCTTCTGTGGCTTCCGGGACTGGGGCTGAATTCCCTCCGTCTCATACCGCCGGGACTGGGGCTGTGTCTCATTCTGTGTAGCCCGGGGCTGGGGCTGAAGTCTCTTCTCCTCGGTGGCGAGGAGTTTCTCGGTGGGCTCGCGAGGCGATCCCTCCGTCTCGAGGGTGGACTAGGACTGTGTGGTCGTCTCCGAGTCATGCCGGTCGCCGCTGGGCTGAGGCTGTTTCGTCTGACGCCGTGAATGGTCGGACTGGGGCTTCGTCTCTGTCTATCGGCCATCATGTGATGATGATGCTGATGCTGCTGAAGCTGTTGTTGCTTGACGCTGTTGCCCTCGGGCGTGACGGCCCGAGGGGGTAGGAGAGGGGTGTGCGGCGATTCGGTGTGCCTCGAGCCGCCGATTATGCAGATCGGTGGTGGCGGCGTCGCGTCCCGTTCGTCCCTCTGCGGGGGCGACTCGAGATCCATGTCGCTGGGCGATCTTCTGCCGAGCTCCTCGTCCCTGGGCGTAGCGGGCGATATCGGCGAGGTGTCGTCCTTGAGGGGCAGGAGGGGCGAATCGGGCCAGCTTCGCGTGCCCTCGGCGCTTCCGGCTTTGCCGTGGTCGCGCTCGGGGCTCGCCACGAGGCTCGATGGCCTGATCGGGCCTCGACTCTGCGAGTCGCGCGGGCTCAGACTCGGCGATTGGCGCTTCGTCTTTCGCTTCTTCTTCTTTCCGGTGCTCGAGCCGGGACTCAGGCTGCGCTTCTTCTTCTTCTCGCGCTTGTGCTTCTTCTCTTTTCTGCGGGCGTAGCGGCGAGGGTCGTCGTTTCCGTAGTCCGGCGAGAGGGAATCGGCGACGACCGCGCCGCCTCGGGCGTGCAGCGACGACGACTGCTGCGAACCGGAAGCCGGCTGGCACGAGGCGTCCCCGCTCTCCGCCGGGCTGTAATGCCTGTGGACGCTGCGATGCTGTTGTTGCTGCTGTTGTTGCTGTTGTTGTTGCTGTTGCTGCTGCTGCTGCTGCTGCTGCATCATCGTCAGCGGCGGAGACGGCGAGAGACTTATCGGCGAGGCTCCGTGAGCTCGCACAGGACTACCGTAGTAACGCGCCTGCAGACGCGACTCCGCTATCTCGCCGTCCGTGTAACTGTTTCCGCGACTCTCCTCGGACTGTATCTCACCCGCCTCCGGCTCCGACAAATCCTCGCTGCTCACATCGGAGTACTCGACGAGCGGCTTCACCACCGACGAGGCGACCGTCGGCACGCTGTCCAACGACTTGTCCCGCGATCTCTTCTTCTTCTTTCTGCTCGAACTCTTGCTCTTTCCATGCTTCCTGTGCTTCTTCTCGGTTATCTCGTACGCGTGACGATTTATCTCGCTGCTCGCCGACTCACGCCTGTGAGACTTGTATCTTCCATTGCGGTCTGCCCGATCTATGCCACGACTGCTAGGCATGTCACCTACTGGAAAATAATTCAGAATATTTTAGTTGTGATTATTATTTTTTTTTTTTGGTATCGTTTGTTTATTTTTGAGTTGTGGAGATGGGATGATTGTGGAACGGAGCGCGATGAAGGGCACGAAAAATGTTGCGATCCACTCGCGAAGCTTTAAAGTGAACGTGCCCGATTATAATGAATGAAATAATATTATTCTGATATTTTTTTTCTTTTTTTGGGCATCGTTTTTTTATGTTTGGGTTGTGGAGATGGGACGACTGTGGAACGGAGCGGGATGAAGCGC
The DNA here is from genome assembly GCA_030522665.1 of Ichneumoninae sp. A BG-2022a. Taxonomy (NCBI): domain Eukaryota; kingdom Metazoa; phylum Arthropoda; class Insecta; order Hymenoptera; family Ichneumonidae; species Ichneumoninae sp. A BG-2022a. The sequence goes on along the minus strand of JAPYZC010005402.1, from coordinate 7,010 downwards.
ACAAAAATTGGGCGTTCCACTCGCGAAACTTTGAAGAGAATGTGGTCGGTTCTAACAAGGGAAACAAATTTGTTATTAATTTTGTAATTGAATTAGGCGGAACGCTGTATGGTGTGTAAAAATTATTTGCACTGTTTGTTATTGTTTGAATGAAAAAGACTAACATAGAGGAGTCGGATCTTGGTAGAATCCTTGCTGCGACTTTGACAAAAGTTTATTAAACTTTTCTCTTTGAACAAAAAGTTTTGTATGAAAAAATCTATCGAAGAGAAATAATTATTAATTTACTTAATTCGCTTTTTTTTTGGGATATGAGTTCCGATAATGTGTGTTTAATTTATAACATGGTGGCTGCTGGTCAGGGAAATCCTGGAAATCCTGGCAATGTCAGGAAATATTTTTCACGTGAGAACTAATCTATTCAATAACAATTTTTTTTTTTTTTTTAGATACAAGATAAAAATAAAAATGGGGCAGTTTGTAGGCGCAAACGACCCAATGGTCAGCTCCAACGCTTTACGGACCAATAAAAGAAAATAATAATAATGGGGCATAACCAAAAACATATTGACATTAAAATTTTTTAAAAATGTACTGTTAAAATTTGCCTATGTATTTCACTGCGCAAAAAAATACAAGCAAACCGAAATGCAAAATAAAAAAATGTTAAAAATGTAACTCCGCGCGTTCCGACAAATGTTCCGATGATCAACTCCAATGTTTCATAGATGAATAAAAAAAAATAATAGACCGTAAAACAAAAAAAATCCGTCATTAAAACACCAAAAACAAAATTTACTTTTAAATTTGAATAATCAACTATTTCACCCCGTTAAAAAAAAAAAAGGAGTACCACAGAAGAGTCGACTCGTCGTATGATATTCGTCATCGTTTTAAAAAAAAAAGTTCAAATTCTCCTCCGGCCAACTCGCAGAGATCTCCGGTCTCGCTAAGTACATCGTCTTTAACAAATATTAGAGACAAAAAAAAAGTCTCATCACACTTTGAGACACGTCTATAGCCGGAGGGCCGGAGGGGAGGGGGGGAGGGGGGGGCGGACTGTTCGTGAGTAAAAATAAAAAAGATTAATTCTTCCACAAAAAAAAAAGAAATATCGCCATGAAAAAAAGTCAAAGGTTCGATGAAATTTTTCGTGAAAAACGGTGAAAATTTTCATCGCTGGCGAGTCGTGTCGAGTCGCCGATCGGGTTTGACGTGATAAAAGCGGTGGACGGAGAACGAAGGACATTTTCGTCGACTGCCGAGATAACGCAGCCGCCATTTGTCGGGCCTAGACTCGGCGGCTATGGGAGTTGGCCAGAAACTTTTTTTTTTTTTTTTCACGGTTAAAAATTGTTCGTGCAAACGGGATTTTCTGTACGGGATTAATCGACGATCTCGACGATAATAAATATTCGTTTACTCACGTGCAATGATCGTACGGTGATATCCTCACGTGTATCACAGTCTTTGGCATCTGAATTGTTCCGAATAGTTGCGACGATTATGCCTCCCGATGGGTTACGTCCGTGGTTCCCTTTGCGTGCAGCCTTTTTCCTCCGACACACCAGATACGAATTTTTCGCAAAAGATTTTAATGTTTCGCCTCTCGCGGTTTGTTCTTTCGACCGTATCGTTAAAATAAACATCAGCAATGCCGACACGAATATCGAGCAATCATATTATTACGATACTGAGTCTCGATGCATCATATTTCATGGATTTTTCGGTGGATTTTATTTGGCTTTATTCATTGTTAAGGTAGAAGCTCCTCGGGAATGTGGAAGCCATTAACCGTTGGGAACGTCATCATTCTGTGTGTGACGTAACGAGGAGGCACGGTGGCGCCCTCTGTGTTACCAGATTCGTCCCCACCAGCCGCGCCGCACCGTTTGCTGATTTTTTTGTTTGAGGAAACTCCGCACGTCGAACCGGCGAGTAATCTTTTTAATTTGGCGTGCGGAAGCATGTTTTTTCGTCGTCGGATCGTAGGGTGCTTGTTCGTCGAAGTGTTTTGCATGGGAACTGAAAGGACTAATTTTGGATGTAACTATGCGGTGGGGAAATCGCTTGACCAATCGAGGTCCTTCGTTGCCGGACGCGTTATTCGTCGCGTGGCGTTTGAAATGTTATCATTAAAGAGGTAATCGAATGGACTCTACGGGATTTTGGAAGACACACGCTATGTTGGCTGATACTTGTCAAGAAAGCTTGCCTTTCCTTGTAGCTATGGAACTATCGATTCTCATTTAAGGACTTGGATACAGTATGAGTAAATTTGTTTTTTTAATTGTGCAAAATAAAGTACCAGTTTTATCCCCCCCAAAACGTTGCCCCGTTTGCCGATTTTTTAAACGAACTTTACCTGTTGAAGCGAAAAACAATGTTTGTTAATTTATCATTCGGAAGACTTTTTTTCGTCGTCGGATCGCAGGATGCTTGTTTGTCGAAGTGTTTTGTATGTAACTGTAAGGACTAATTTTTATGTAACTGTAAGGACTAATTTTTATGTAACTATACGGTGGGGGAACCGCTCGGCCAATCGACGTCCTCCGTGGCCGGACGCGGTATTCGTCACTCGTCTTTTGAAACGTTGTCATTAAAGAGGAAATCGAATGGGTTTGGTAACATCGTTACGTGATTTTTTAAAGACGCACGCTATGTTGGCTGAAACTCGTTAGGAAATTTTGCGTTTCCTTGCATCAATGGAACTATCAATTTTCATTTAAGGACTCGCATACTCTATCAATAAAATGAAAAAAAATAAAGAAATGTTGCAAATGTATTTGAATGCACCCTCGGCTTCATGGGCCGCGGGCTGCGTTCACACATAATTTCCAATGTGATTTTGGACGCTGCCGAAAAATGTAAACCGCTACGAATTTTGCAGATAGTGATTGTAATTATAAAAAAAAAGTGTGGAGTTTTTATCTAACATGACTATATTACCTATCTATGATCCGATGTGCGATCGGGATTGTCTGACATCTATGCGAAATAAAAAATGAATTACGAAAAGCAAACAATTTTTTTTCTCTTATTTTGCCTGCGATCGCTGAGTGGCGCTCTTGCTGCATGTTGCTGCATGTGTCGCGCGCTGCACATTTCATAGCACAGTCGATTGAGCGACGATATATGTTTTATCGCGTGTACACAATGGCACTTGACCCAGTTAAAATAGGGCAATGGGTGCAGTTTCAGAGACGGAGGATTTGGTGAACGAGATAAAGGGAAAAACGATATTGCACTGGAACTATCGGGGTCTCGCGAGGCTTCCCGATGCGATGAGAACTTGCGCCAGTGACATAAGTGAAATTTATCTGAAGGACAACAATATCGAGTATCTCCCCGATTGGATAAACGAACTCGTGAATTTGACCCACCTGTATCTACACGGCAATAGCCTGAAAAAAGTACCCCCTGAGCTTGCAACGATGAAAAATTTGACGCTTCTCGATCTCAGCGAAAATGGTCTCGAGGCATTACCCTCGTGCGTCGGAGAGCTTGGAGCTCTGGAATCTCTTACCGTCGACAATAACTATCTGAAAAAATTGCCAACCGGTGAGTCTTCAGAGATTGATGATCTTAGAAACATTTTAACTGTATTAAAAAAATTTTAACAATTGCAAATAAAATTTTGACACATATTTTGCATAATTGTAACAGATTTTTGGTATCAGTGTAAAAATTGTTTTGCATAAATGTAACAAATTGTTTGCATAATTGTAACACATTTTTTGCACAATTGTAACAGATTTTTGGCATCAGTGTAAAAATTGTTTTGCATAAATGTAACAAATTTTTTGCATAATTGTAACACATTTTTTGCACAATTGTAACAAATTTTTGGCATAATTTTAACAAAATTATTGCATTATTGTAACAAAATGTTCATAAAAATCCTCGCAACATTGTACCGGAATGTTTGTAAAATTTTAACAAAATATTTGCAAAATTTTAACAGAATGTTTGCAAAATTTTAACAGAATGTTTGCAAAATTTTAACAAAATTATACGTTTAGCTAAATATGAATTTTTATTTTTCAGAATTGCTCGGCTTGAAGAATCTGCGATCGCTGTCGCTAAGCAACAACGAATTTGTAGCATTGCCGGAGTGGCTTGGTTCGTGTGAGAAATTGGAGCAACTTAGAGCTGACGATAATTTTTTGGAAGAGTTGCCGAACAGGCTGACCTTGGCCCCCGAACTCTGCTCAATATCGGTCTGTTCGAACAGGTCCGTGGTGCCTAGCTTCGGGAGATCGTTTATTTTTCATTATTTTTTTTTTTTCAATCCGTAGGTGAAAAGCCTGTCGGAGACGTTGACGTGATTTCTCCAAAATTCCTTACGCAGGTTGAGCTATTTGCCACTCAACGGATTCGCCTCTTGTCCCTCGATCTACTTTCGTTACAATCCATACTTGAATTATCTATCCTATCCAGTCTTCCTTCAGTTGCTCGGAACTGTCGGCTCGGCGGGAATCGCCCTGGGACAATCGCACACAGCAAAAAAACGTTACAATGTTAAAAACTTACAAATTTCCGTCTCTCACGACAACGAGGGCGGATACATGGTCGTCGAACTGCCGAGGCAACTGTTGAGGGTTCACGGCGTCGATGTCCGGAAACCCGTGTGGCTTTGGGAATTGGCTCTTCGACGAATTTACTGCAAGAGGTAGAAAAACTTCGTCGCACAGTTTTCGATTGAAATTTCGTAATCGTATTGTTTACCAATAAATATGATATATTAATACTGTTGATATTATTATAACATTGTTATAATATCGACAATATTAATATAAATCATTGATATTATTTGACATAATTGATTAAGTATAAATTAAGTTAATTTTTTTAAAGGTATTTCAATCCGTCGTTTTTCGATGGTCAATTTGAAACAAAAATGCATTAAGGAATCAACCTTTTCAGAGAACCGACGAAATGCAGGGAGGACAGAGGGTGTCTCGGAGTATCGTACAATTTACTGACGAACGGCCCGATCGCCGTGTGCGTAAATGAAAATTGTCGAGAGCCGATATTCACCGAAGCCTGGCTAATCGCTGCTACCTGCCAGCAAGATTACGATTCGACGGACGTACCGGTCGTGCTTCTGTACTGCAATCAAAAGTACGCGAATCTCTGCGAAACCCGCAGTAATCGAGGTACATCGAGCGGCGCGGATTCGATTGATCGGCAAATTGTAAAATTCCAACTACGAGTTTTCACTTTGTTTTTCCCTCCGTTTGCCGATTTTATTAATTCGCATCGCTCGTTTTACAAATTATCGCAATACTCGCATAATAAAATTATTATTATTTTTTAAAGCTGCGCACGTAATTTCGACTCGTTACCCGACGGACTGGAGTCCCTACGATGGCAGCTCGTAGTTAATCGATAATGAAGCTCATCTGTACAGTGTTACGAAGGATTGTAATAAAATTATCTGTTTTCGCTGAAATCGAAATCCAACGAGTATTCCGAGCAAAAAAAGAAACCACCGATAAACCTATTAGAAGCGTTATTACATTTTCTTAAGAATTTATTTCAAGTACATCGAGTCTGTACCCGAACGATTAGAAGATTGTCTCTCAACGTCGAATTTACCGAATTATTGATCAACCACTAGTCAATTAAGTTAATATAATTATTGTTAAAGCCTCGGTGATCAAGGAGCACGGATCGTCGATATCCAATTTCCGCATCGCTCGCGTCTAACAGGAGAATAATTTTTCACGCGATCAACGTCAACTTTAATATGTAAAAAGTTTTTTTTTTTAATCGCGATAAACTACGCAAGCAACTTTAATCGTTTCGAAGGTTGTCGTTGGAAGACCGAATTTCGACGATCCAGTGGCGAGTAGCTTCGCATCAGAGGCCATCGTTGATTATTCGTTCGTTATGCGTCGTCCAAGTTCGAGCTATTCGACTGACGAATTTATGGCTCGACGATATTGCGATTGTAAAAACGGTCGCGATCGCGCTACGCTATTAGAAAATCCAACGCTCTGTCGCGATCGATGTCGCACTTGAGGAGAGCCTTCGACGCCTCGTCCTCCGGAAATCCGAGATCCTTAAGGGTCGACAAATTTTCGTGATAAATCTTCGCCCTCTCCTGATCGTATTCCATCAGAACGAGAGCCTTCTCCGCCTCGTCACCGGGTATACCGAGCTCCTCCAGATATTGCACCGCCAGCAGATACTCGACGACCTTCTTGTTGTCTTTGCCGCCGAGATCGCGCACCGCGCGAGCTGCTCTCGACAACGGAAAACCCATGTCGCTCAGGTGTCGGGATAATTTTTTATCCTCCTCGGTAAGATCGAGCAGGGGATTCGGCAGGGTCGAATCCGTTCTCGGTGGATTAATTATCTCCTGTCTGAGGTCCGTTTCGTTTTCGTCGCAATCGGGACTCTCGAGATCCGGCCAAGGCTTCCAATTCTACAAAAATGTTTTTTTTTTTTTTACTTATTATACCTTTTTCAATCGTCGAGCATATCGATATTGTTAATTCAATAATAATATTAATAATAATTGCCTGCATATAAGGTCGTGCCAGTTCACGCTGAAGCTCTTGCACGATTATCGAAACGTTTCGACCGTTGGAATTGTTACTGTCGTTACGATTCTCGACATGATTGTCCGTTATCTCCTCGGTTATCTGCTGATCCTCCGGCGAACGATTCTCGATCGACAGTTCGTGCATTATGTTCTCCACCTTGGTCGGCGCTATCCACCGCGATGTTGGTTGAAGTACCTGAACAATTACAAGCTTCATTTTTACGTGTGTTCGAATGGCAATTACAGCGGCCGATTCCCCTTTTCCTTTGGTACATTTTTTTAAGGAGGGAGTCTCGCTGCGCGCTGACTTCGCATAAGTTCGACAATAATAAGAGAAAATTGCAAGTAGTTCTTGATCGTGTAAAAATATGAAAAAAATCATGTATACTAAAGGTACTGAGAAGATTAATTTTGCATAATAATAATTGCAAAATGTTATTAACAAATTCATCAAAAA
>JAPYZC010005399.1:0-15311 GCA_030522665.1 Ichneumoninae sp. A BG-2022a | reverse complement strand
TTTGTTAACCAATTAATTTTTTGATGAATTTGTTAATAACATTTTGCAATTATTATGCAAAATTAATCTTCTCAGTACCTTTAGTACACATGATTTTTTTAAAGATTTTTACACCATCAAGAAGTACTTGCAATTTTCTCTTATTGTTGTCGAACTTATGCGAAGTCAGCGCGCAGCGAGACTCCCTCCTTATTAAAATTGATAAAACGAATTGTAAAAAAATAAAAATGCTAAATAAAAATTATCATTACGAACCCTTTGCCCGAGAGTCACGCAGAAAAATAATTAATTTGAAAGGTGACCCACAATCAATATCTATTTAAAACAAATAAATATTTGTGTGTATACAATAAATGTTTGTTTAAATTTTACAAATATTTGTTTGCGGGGCGCCCGTAAAATAAATACTTTTTTAGGTGTTTGAACGACAAGTCTCCGGTCGTATAATTCCGAGTATTGATTTGGTCACGTAACGTGCGGAACTTCGTGTGCGCTTATCGTACCGTAACGAGAATGAAACTTTGATTATACATAACAACAATGTAATTAGCCAACCAGTCGTTCTCAGATAATACTGCAAAGTTGGTTATAAGCTCCAATCTTGGCAGTCCCGGCGGAAGTCGCTATATATCGCATACATAGTAATATACAACATATACATATACATATACATATTTATATATATGCATATATACATACATATATATATATATATTGCCAATTGGGCGAGCGAGAACACCGCGCAGAGTCGGGGACGCGTGCAACGGGTTGTCTTGCACCGAAGTCCGTCCCGACGGTCGGACGTTGCGATACTTCCTGGTTCCTGACGGCGAACGGGGCGTTACAGATACGTGCCTCGCGAAGGGTCCTGACAATTAAGGATCCGGAGTTTCTCTGATACGTTGTACCGACCATCTATATATACACCGCCGCCGAGACAACTTGCCCGTCGGTTTCTATACGCTCAGTTTCTGACGGGCAGGTGCTAGAAGAGATAGTTTCTAAAGTCTCGCCCACCCCTCGCGTCTCTTGTCCTGCCCCGACGCGCACCCCGACGATTTCGCGGTCGGGATTTAATCGGACGAAACACGGACGCGCGAGGCTCATTCCCCGAGTAACCGCGATACAAGTTCGACACTTTGTCGGGCGAATTACCTCCATAAACCGAAACGATAGTGCTTTGGTCCAATTTTTATAGATATATATATTTTTTTTTTTATAATGAAAGGATAGAAAATAAAATTAAATAAAATTAAATTTAACTAAATTAAATTAAAATTAACGGTAATGAAATTTGATCGTTGGGCGATATCACTTTATCGTCAAATTGTTCTCTCGTCGCACGACGATATCGTCGAGGGAACTCTCGTGTAATTGTTATATATATATATATTTTTTTAAGACCACCAAAAAGGGACCCGAGCTTTTCGCGCACGTGAGAAGAACCGCGAGCGTTCCCGTTCACGGCCCCGTCGTAAAGCGCTCGCCGATGCTTTTACGACTTTTACGACGCAATAAAAATAGCGACGCACGCTTTACATTGCCATTTCTATTTTCTCTCGTCGGGCTCGGCGAACAAACGAACATGTAACACGGAGAGTGCGCGGGGCTGCGAGAGCCGTGGCCTATTGTGTTCTCGATTCGTGATCTGCATTAATGACTGTACAAACATATATAAGGAAGAAATAGTCGGGGAACGGCGGATCCGTCCCGACGACGATGCTGACAGGCAGGGCAGAGTTGTACGCGTTGTATTGATATATATATAAAAAAAATTACGTATAGAAGAATCGGTGAAAGAGATAATTGGAAAGAATTGAGAATTGAGAATTGAGAATTTACCTACTAATCGTATCGATTGATGCGATTTTTTTCTAAGAGCCTTGTTGACATAAAAATTGCCATGGAGCTTAACATTATAGGGCAGATGTGGGGCAAGACGGATAAAATCTTATATATAATAAGATTTTTTTTCTTACGTTCAGAAAAAAATTTGTCAAAATAGTCCATTTTGCCCCATCAAGAGTAATGAACTCAGAAGTAAAATTATTTATAAAAAAATTATATGAGTAAGATATAATCGGGAAGAATTGAGAATTAACACACAAAATGTATCAATGATGCTATTTTTTCCAGCGGTCTTGTTGACGTAAAAATTGCCCTTGGGGTAGTTTAACATCACAGGGTGAACGTGGGACAAACCGGACCGAGAAACCTATCTCATCATTTAAAATAAGATCTTCCCTCACATCCCGCAAAAAAATGTATTAAAATACTCCGCTTTGCCCCATCAAGAGTAATCAACCTATATACAAAATAATATATATTTTTTAAATCAAGGTATTTCTTACTCATCGACTGCGCAAGTGCGTCTACAGAACGAATGTGTGTATTCACTTACCTTTAGTATACGAATTGATCCATCCCCACTCCTCGCCGCCCCACGACGCTCGCTGCAAAAAAAATAATTCGACACAATCAATGCCCGAGAACAATAAAAATTATACGATTGTGATCGTGAGATTGAATATAACGATGTAAAAATGAAAAAAAAAGTTATCGGTCGAATCATATTGACCAGGCTGCCGATGCGGTCCCACTCCCGGGCGCGATCCCACTACTGCCCGCCACGGAGACTTTTGGCTGCTGGGTTTCCCCTCTGGCCCGGTTCGCCTCTCCTTAGCTAACCTGGCCACCCCGGACTCCTCCAGGGTGCCCATATTGATGGCGAGCTTAGTGCGGACGCCCAGTCGACGTGGACCCCGCACCAGCAGTGACCCCCGACCTCAGATCCTCCACGAAAACTAGCCTCCGAGTAGCCGGATTACAGGAGCCGCCACACTCCCAGCTGAACACCTAGTCGGCGAGTCGTCTACATTAACTGCAACCTCGACCCAATTACGGATGTCCCTCATACGAATCGCTCGAACGGTCCCAACATCGAACTGCTCATGTTCCAGATTCGATGGGATGAATAATGTAATTAAAAAAAAAAAAATTGGAAAGATAAAAACGTTTCATCGACGACATGGGCACGAACCGACTGACACCTTGTGCCCGGTGGCGCCGCGCCTGGCGCCCCGCGGAAGCTCCCGCTTTAAATAGGCTGGAATCGATAACACAGAATGCATCGAGAATGCATTGAATATTCTGTAATATTTGAGTTATTGAAAGGGGATTTCGATGAGTTCAGGGATAAAAAGGGGTTTTATTTATTTTTGTCGGTAACTAGAAATAACGAAGACCAAAACATTTGGTGAAATTCGGTGTTGAAACAGGTTATGTTAGGGAATGTATCGTAAGGTACTATAAATGACTATCTCTTTTTTTTAGTGGTAAACAAAAATTGCACCATCGAAACAATCATGAATTTTATACAATTTTTTAATGAGTTCCAGCTATAACAAATGTTGCGTCGGAAGAATGAATATATATCGTCGAGTTATGTTATAAAACGTATATTAAGGTACTATAAATTACGATAATTTTTTTATCGGTAAAAAAAATTGCAGCACTGAAGCAGTCATGAATTTTGTACAATTTTTTAATGAGTTCCAGCTATAACAAATGTTGCGTCGGAAGAATGAATATATATCGTCAAGTTATGTTATAAAACGTATATTAAGGTACTATAAATTACAATAATTTTTTTATTGATAAAAAAATATTGTAGCACTGAAGCAATCATGAATTTTGTAAATATTTTTTTATGAGTTCCAGCTATAACAAATGTTGTGTCGGCAGAACAAATATATATCGTCGAGTTATATCATAAAAAGTATATTAAGGTACTATAAATTACAATATTTTTTTATCGATAAAAAAAATTGCAGCCCTGAAGCAATCGTAAATTCCGTACAATTTTCTTCACCAGTCCCATCCAATTATAACGAGTTTCGTGTCCAGCGCTCAAAAGTACATCGTCAAGTTACATTATAAAATGTATATTAAGGTACTTAATAAGTGACGATATTTATTCCATCGATAAAAAAAATGGCACCACGGAAGGAATCAGTGAATTTCCCACAACTTTTCCCATCACCCCAGCCATAACGAGTTCCGCGTCAAAGAAACAAACGCGCATCGTCAACTTCCGTCATGGGGCCAATTATTAAGTAACTATAAACGCCGATTGAGTTATTAATTAAATTCCGCCCCACCGCAGTCGCACCGCGTAATGTAATTGGTTATTAAATCCACCCCGTCGGAAAATAGTTCGTTAACGCTCGAGTCTTTTGAAACCGAACTCGTTAATTGGCTCTTTCATCGAGTAATTAATTAATTAATTGGAACCCGCCGTTTCGCATTGTCCAAACTCAACAGAGAGCATAACGCAAGCAATGCCGAAGCTACACAGGTGAAAAATAAGCCAACGGGAATATTAACGTCTACCAGCGTCAGCTCTTAACTACTCATGTTCGCGCGAACAGTGTGTGTGTGCACCGGTAGAAACGCCACAAAGGACCAGTGCTGGCCGACGCGGTCCCGATACTGGGCATGTGTGGCGCGCCCACTGGCCGTGTGTGTGCACGTGTGCGCCGGTAAAGCGGACAGTGGGTGCTGACGTTCGAGTATTAAGGGCGAAAAGCTGAAAGCATGTCCAGGGGATTGGGGGGGGGGGGGGGGGTTGGATGGACCCGCGAGGGAAACCAACGAGCTTTAGCGAGCGAGCGATCTGTCCCTCCGTTATCTTGACTTCGTACTCCGTTAAATCCCTTAATTAAAGCGAGAATGGAAAGGCCATTAAATGCTCGGGTTTCACGAGGGAGGGAGATTCTCCTTCTCGCTCGCTCACATTCAACCCTACGGCGAAATTATGTGAGGCGGAAAGCACATAAACGTAAAGATTGATAAACGTACCACCTATTCATTGTACGCCGCTCTTACGCGCTTTACCGGCGAGCTTTCCACTATGCAGTTATACTATAGTTTAGGTATTTCTCTCCCTCCTTCCCCCACCCCTGCGACGCCACACGAACGCTTGATGAAATAAATCGAATCTCATTTTATATTCCCAACCGAGATTTTAACGGCGCATGAAAAGCTAGTGCTTTCTCGTCATTCTCAAATCTTTTTGTCCATTTAACTTTTTGATTGTTATAACCCGCGGTTCTTACGACGGCATGAAAATCGGGCGTTAAACTTTCGACGGTGAGAACGCCAGAGCCATAACGAAGTAAGTGTGATCAATGTCGATGAAATTTTTCACGCCCCGCCGTCGTGGCGAACGACCGAGTCAACACGTCAATGACGGAGCAGGCTCTTTGTGAGGAAAATGGAATTTTTGTCCACATTTTTATACACTAGGATTAATAAAGTTAAAAATTAAAGTCTCGACGAAGTGCTTTTTGTTATTATGATGCGTTTTTTAATTAAATTCGACAAGATATTTAAAAAGCAACGTTGCTGTTTTATGAGTGGTTTAATACGAGCATGGTATCTAAATAATATTGAGATAATTTAATCACCTGAAAATCATTTAAATATACGAATGTATGTGACGCATAATATTTCACGGTTGACCGGGTATGATTGTTTTATTATTTTATAATTGACAGAACCGCCCCGATCCACTCGACATTTAATGGACTCAAAACCCGATAATCATCGTTTTTAATGCATGGATAATTTATGGGTTATCTGCGTCTTCTCCGCTCCCCTCAAAATAATATTATAATAATAAAATCACGTGAAAATTATTTTAATGTACGAATGTATGTGACGTATAATATTTCACGGTTGACCGGGTATGATTTATTTATTTATTTTATAACTGACAGAACCGCCCCGATCCAGTCGACGAATTCCGTACCGACCGATGGTAAAAAAGACTATCGGAAAAAAATAATTTAATGGAATGCATGGATAATTTATGGGTTATCTGCGTCTTCTCCGCTCCCCTCAAAATAATATTATAATGATAAAATCACGTGAAAATCATTTAAATGTACGAATATATATGACACATAATATTTCTCGATTGACCGGACACAATCAACATTTATTTAGTCCTCGACGGAGCAGCCCCGATCCAGTCGAACGGTTCGGCACCGACCGATGGTAAAAAAACCGATTGAAAAAAAAATAAAAAAAACATTAAAAAGCATTAAAAACCCGATAATCATCGATTTCAATGAATGAATAATTTATGGATTATACACGTCTGCGCTATTGGTAAAAAAGTTTCTCCCCCCCCCCCCCCCTCCGACCTGTCACGAATTCACCGAACAAATTTATGCGGAATCGCTAATTGCCATTAGTCTGCCGATTAACGGTTTACCCGAGGATAATAACTGGCGTACAAGCAACGCCAGACTCTGCCCGACCCCATGGCCGTGGTTCGTGTCTATACATAGCAAACACGGTATCGATTGTTCAATAACGGAAGCTGCTAATCCGCCAAGAAAATTCCCCGCTGCACGATGCAGTTTTATTTTTTCTTATTTTTTTTTTTTCGAATTTTCGAAAATATCGCCCGCCGGAAGTGGAAGTGCGGATATTGCAATTTTCCAATTTTCCTTCGCACTCGTGCGCCGCCGTTTGGGCAAAAACGTCGCGCATCCGCCGGAGCGACCGCGTTGAAATAATTTCCGTCGCTAGGTCATTATCCTCGAATTTATTAGCGGCGCCGAAAGAGGCAATATTCAATTGCACCCAGCAATTTAACTGTACGATCGAATTTTCCGTTCCCGCCGACGGAGACCGCCGACAATTTCACCATAATTAAAACGTCCGTTGTATTAATAACCATCGGAAGCGCAGTACGGCGCACCAGATTTCCGAGCGTACGGCTGCATGGACGCAACTGCAGTTACCCTCACCGTATCCCGATAATTTTAATTATCCGCCCTGATAACGTTTTCTCGAATTACGAATCGGCAGAATATTGCACGTATACATATATATTCGTATATATTCATACATCGATGTATATTGATATATGGGGCATTCCACGTCAAGTCTCAAAGTTCGCGATGTTTTAGTATTATATATTTATGGTATCTGGAATTTTTCCCAGATTTTTATCGGAACTCGTTTTCAAGCCCGCAAATGCGCGTGTTTATATTTTTATTAACATTTTCTGATTTCTCTTTTTAAAGTTTCTCGTCCATGGAAAATTTTGCAAAAATTTCATTCACTAATCTTTTTTCTTGACGCTGTTTTTCTTCTACGACCAAAGTTTCGGTGATATAATAATTTTGAACATTAACGCGCCTATGTGCTGACTTGAAATCCAGAGCGAACTTATATTTATATATATTTTTTTTTATTTCTGATTTCTCTTTTTAAGGTTTCTCGTCCATGGAAAATTTTGCAAAAATTGGATTCACTAATCTTTTTTCTTGACGGTGTTTTTCTTCTACGATCAAAGTTTCGGCGATATAATAATTTTGAACATTAACACGCCTATGTGCTGACTTGAAATCCAGAGCGAACTTATATTTATATATTTTTTTTAAATTTCTGATTTCTCTTTTTAAGGTTTCTCGTCCATGAACAATTTTGCAAAAATTGAATTCACTAATATTTTTTCTTGACGCTGTTTTTCTTCTACGATCAAAGTTTCGGCGATATAATAATTTTTAACATTAACACGCCTATTCTGCCAACTTGAAATCGAGAGCGGATACAAATCTGAAAAAATGCCAGGTACTCACACTATCCAATACTACAACATCATGAACTTTCGGCTTGATCTAAGAGGCTCAGGATTTCGGGCCGTTCGACTTGACGTGGAATACCCCATATATATGTTGAGGGTTGGTGAACGGAGAATTCGCATAAATTAGTGGGCTATTTGCCGATGCGCCGTGTCGGATCGTTAATGCCATAGCGTTCGGCACCAATACCAGTCCGGTAACAACGGAACCGTCGGATTCCGGTCACCCACCTATACCCGCACGGCCTATTGACAATAATTCATAATTGAGGACCCCGCGTGCATTCACACCGAGCCCGGTATCTGCGAGAGAAATGCCTGTTAGCAGGCACTCGGTTTTCATCCGACACCTCCACGTCCGACTATTCTGCGTTATTTATACCCCGTTTCTGGTACATTGATAGCCGTTAGACCGGGGAGGGTGGGTGGCGATTCCGCAAGAGGGCGACCCTTAATATTACAGTTTCCAAGTCTCGATTTTTCTGAAACCTCGATTTTCGATTCGAGGCATTGATTTTCTTTTTTTAAGTTGGACAGACAAGCTTAATTAATGCCGGCTTTCCCTACAGCTACTCTATTCAAGTCATCCAGGCATTAATGGAGAACAAACTTCGAAAAGTCGACGAGAAAATATTAGCCCCTTAGGCGCTAAAATTGTCACCCTTCGGCAGCTAAAATCGTCGCCAGTTAAAACGATGAGATCATACTTTATGATTGCACCCAGAAAAATAATTTATTCGACGGCCCCCGTTTATGTGGTTTAAGTAAAATATTTATTTGATTTAAATAGATATTTATTTCATGTAAGTAACTATTTACTTAATAAAAATAAATATTTATTTAAATCAAATAAATGTTTTACTTAAACCAAATAAACGGTGGCCGTCAAATAAATTTTTTTTTCTGGGTGTGTGTTTTTTTTCTTCTAAAATCTCGATTTTTTATTTGAGATATTGATTTTAAAAAAAATTGGATAGATAATCTTTATTAATGGCTGGTTTCCCAATAGCAGCTGTATTGAAGGCATCCAGGCATTAATGGAGAACAATCTTTGGGAAATCGACGAGAAAATATTTAATAATTTTAGCCTTTTAGGCTCTAAAATTGTCACCTTTCTGAAGCAGCTAAAACGATGAAATTCTACTCAATAATTTTTCCTTTATTTTTATAGTGCGCAAAAATTAACTACACACCGAATGCAGGATAGAATTTTCCTGGTTGCGAGACCAGATTATTATTAGAGCGAGATTTATCGAAGCCATATAAACATCCCAGCAATTGCAGTGCTGTTAAAGTCAAAATGTCGACTGACCGCGGCCTCGTAACTCGACCATATTTCTGCGGTAGGTCAAACTGATAGCCCATTAAAGGTTATCAGTTTACGCTCATATATTCATATTAATATAATTTCCGAACATTATAGCGGATAGTGGGTGCATTGTACACAGCCAGTGCGTTTTATCTGAATTATCACTTTGGTATCCGGTTGTTATCCTCCTCACTCCATGTCGAATTTTGTATATATATCGAGTAGAGCGGGGCAAAATGGGGTAGCGGGGCAAAACGTCATTTTCCAATAATTTTTGGATGCCCGAATGCGCCCCATCGATGCATCAGGCTTTTCTGCCCCGTTTTGCCCCGTTGCCCCATTTTGCCCCGCTCCTCCCTACATCGTATTTTTTTAAGTTCGATAGATAGCCTCCATTAATGCCGAATCTGTTTCGCCATAGCAGCTCTATTGCGGTCGTTCCGGTATTAATGGAGACCAGAATTTGGAAAATCGACCAGAGAACATTAGTCTTTTAGGCTTCAAAAATTGTCACCTTTTCTGGACGAGCTAGAACGATTGGCAATAGATTATTTTTTTATTACATGCTTTATTAAATTTGTCAGGACAGAAAGTGCGTCAGCCAAATTCGGTTATGCTGAACTTTCCGTCACTTGTTGCATCGCGGTTATTATAAATTGATGTTAATGTTTTGATATAATTTAAACCCGTTAAATTATTCAAAAGTCATCAAAAATATAAAAAAAAAGTCCGACATTAAAGCAGAATATTAAAACCCTTTTTTCGAACCGACAATATAACCCACGTATAAATAACAGAAAACCGCCTTTACTACCTTAATATAACAGAAACTGGACCGTTTACCTTGTTTCAGTCAAAATTACGTCCACAGATCTGCGGTAGCACAACCTGATAGCCCATTAACGGTTATTAGTTTACTCTCCTATATTCATATTAACATAGCGGGTTATTGGGCTCGCGCGCTCGCACCTATTTCTGGACGTAACCTCTTATTATTCTAAGTCTTTTAGCCCCCCCCCCCCCTCTTATTTTTAAAAATCCTCTTATTTTAAATGGACTTAAGTCCTTATTATTCCAAGTCCTTTTAAGCTAAATGGACTTAAGCCCTTATTACCCCAAGTCCCTTTAAGCTAAATGGACTTAGGCCCTTATGATTCCAAGGTACTTTAAGGATGGACTTAAGCTTATTCTAAGTCTTCACACCCCTCCCCCCCCCCTCGATTCTAGACATGGCGGCGACGGTGGCGACGGCGGCGTCGGCGAAATCTTTTTATATTTTAGAGAGATAATTTCCAAACATTACCGCCGATAGTAGATACATAGTACAAGTCCTCTTTTTCTGAATTGTCACTTTGGTATCTCATTGTTATCCTCCTGACTCCGTACCGGATTCTATAAATATAAATCGCCATACAGTTTCGATAAAGTTGGCTTTGCCATCTCCCTCGACACGCATATATTTTTTTCTTTTTCCCTTTAGTTTCGCCGATCCGGAGCTCCCGGCGAACGGTCGACCGATAACTCGCCGGTACATGGCAGATAATTGGTGGGCATTTCGCGCGCTAGCGCTACCGGTAGTATCAATCAATGTCACCGGCAGCGGCAGAGTTTCGAGCCACGCTACCGAAACCGCGCTTCTCACTCATCGTCCTATGATGCGTGCAGGTAAGGTATATATATGCGTGACCAACGGCGACGAATGCTTTGTCTACGTTGACCCTTCCGCCGTTGTGATCGAGAGTGTAAGCTCGGACGCGAGTCGATACGTTGATTTTCAATGATCGTCAAGGTATCTTTTTTCCTTCTTTCATTCTCCGTTGATCGACGGCTCGTCCGAAGTCGAAAACAAACGGAGCAAAGATTAAATCAATTTTTTTAAATTTTGGTCCTTTAATGGAAATGATTTCGGCCATTGATCAGGCGTTTTGGTAAATCAATTAATCTTTTCATGGACGTTTATGAATCGATACGGTGATTTTCTATGGTCGTTAAGGTTTCTTTTTTTCCATCATTTTCCATGAACCCGAAGGCTCGTCCGGAGACGAATACAAAGAAGGCAAACATAAAATCCAATACCTGGTTTTTTGAAATCTTTGATAGAAATCAATTTAGCCATTAATTGGGATTTTTGGTAAATCAATTAATCTTTAATGCACGTTTATCTACGAGATAACGTTCTGCATTTTTTTCGAAAAACAATCTTAACAAAAGTTTTATTTTTTTTCTTCCATTATCCGTCGGCCGATGGCTCGTCCGAAGTTGAATGCAAAGAAGGCAAAGATGAAAATGAATTTTTCATTGTATTTTTTGGTTCTTAGATTAGGCGTTTTGGTAATTCAATAAATCTTTGAATGCACGTTTGTGTACAGGAAGATTGGGTAGGTGGTAATTGCAGCGCCCTGTAATCGGTATTCGCTCCGCCCCTCCGGAGATATCGTTCTGCATTCCCTTCGAATAAATTCCAACCACCTGAGACAACCGCCGTCGGCCGAACAGGAAACTTCGGTATCTTTAGTCGTTCGTACCATAACGCGCACACATTCACGAAGTCGCCGTATTTATTCACGAAACAATCCATCGCGATACAGCGCTTTTATCAATTAATCCAACAATTTATTTTAAGGTGACGCAAAAAAAAGCACAATATTTATTTGAGTCACAAAATCAAGTCTACGTGGTTACAAAAATAATTAATATTTCCGAATCAATAATTATCCACGATTTTACAAAAATTAGACCGTTCTTAATATAGTTTCAATTTTTTAAATAAATATTTTTTCGGCGCTCCTTGACGACTCTGTATATTTCAGCGACTGCCGGTAATGATTTCTCCAGCTGTCTTGCTATGTGGCGTCTGAAAGCAAATCCAACGGTGTACTGAAAAAAAAAGAAAAATCAGATCCAAGCCCAGATTTGGAGCAAACCTCGTTTTTTTCCGTGCAGACATAAAGAGAATTGCGACACAACGTCGTGGCACGTGTCAGCGCTCCACAATGAATTCCTTCAGCGACAGTTATCTCAGCGACAGCTGTCGGTTATGGTACCCTGCATTCAATGCTTCGTCACTGGCTCCTCGCTCCTTTGACGCGACACAGGGATTCTTTGTGCGGTCAGCAGGTCTCGGGGACGAACCGTCCTACGCATCATCGTCAAACTCTATGCCCCCTTCCCATCCCCCAAAGATATTCAAATATGGAAGCCGATTTTTTTTTTTTTTTTTTTTTCAATGAAAGTTTCCCAAAGAGTTCGACAATTTTTTTTTATTATCCGGCTTAAGACCGAAAAAAAAGAAACCAAAGTCTATACTCGCTTCCCATCGCCCAAAGATATTCAAATGTACAATGAAACATTTTTTTAATACAACTTTCTCAGATAGTCGGATGAGCAAAATTTTATTACCCGGCTAAAAAATCCGAAAAAAATTAACCAAATTCTATACGCCCTTCCCATCCCCCAAAGATATTCCAATATAGAGTACACATTTTTTTTTTATAATGAAACTTTCCCGAAATGTCCGATAACGAAAAAGTAATTATCTAGCTAAAAATCCGGGAAAAAATAAACCAAATTCTATACCCCCTTCCCATCCCCCAAAGATATTCCAATATATAATCCAACTTTTTTTTTTATAATGAAACTTGCCCAAAGTGTTCGATAAAGAAAAAGTGATTATCCGGCTAAAGATTGTTTCCCAGACCCATCCTGACCCGAGACATTCTCGAGCGGAAGCCCAGAATCCCTCGAAAGGATCTTCCCGCCAAAACTGGTCCGCAGGTGCTCGGAACTGTTAACGTTCCCTCATCCCCGTCTTCCTCTATCTCCGGCGGTTATTGCGCGTCGAAGATACCCCGAGCTCGGTCTGAGGGATCGGCTTTGTGTCGTTTGTCCGAGGGGGCACGTGCGCCCGAGAATGGATCGACGACCGTTAGGGCCGTATTCTCGCCTCGGGAGCTTCTGGAATCCCCTAAGATGAGCGCCGAGGACGAGCGAGCACGCAGAATACCGTCTGCAATAACGGGCGCGAGGAGCGTTCTTTTTTCCCTCTTTCCCCGCTTCGCCGTCTTTCATCCGGCGTAAGAGACAGGTAAGTAAATCTCCCAAAGGGAGTCGTCCAGCCATGCAAGATCAAGACTCGCGTCACGCATCCCTCCCGAAGCGCGATCAGGACAGCATCTGCGCGCCTACACAAGGCTCGCGATTACGAGAACTCACGTGATAGACGGCCGAACTTTTCCGCAGATAAACCGTCGTACGAAGGACCGTGAGATCGTGACAGTGTTCGCTCCGGATCTCTATCCGTTGCCCGGTGACGGTGTCGTTGGACTCGAGAATCAGAAAGTCGAAGGGTCGATAATCCGTCACCGACAGATGAATTCTTCCGATTCCTGCAATAAATTTTTTATTAATTTTTTTCTACATAAGGAAGGTTTCTCTTTGGCAGAAAGGAAAACACTTGGTTTCGTGTTTGGGGAGACAGTTGCGTACCCAAAATCGGCAGTTTCAAGAAGGCTCGGTAAAATTTCCCGGTGGACAGTATTCTGGCGTCAGCTTCCTTGAACCTCGTCAGCCAGGGCAAGAGCTACGATGAAGCAAAATATGAATGCCTATAGAATGTAGTCGTTATAGTTTTACGGACTATTTTCATGGTGATTAATCAATGAAGTTTACATTGTCAAACTCGCTATAATTGATTTTGATGTAATGTGCTGCAGACATTTTTACAACTTCGAGCCTGATGTGATCCACTTGATTGGCACTGTTAGTCAATCAGTCATACCTGTTCCAGTATTTAGATCTGACAAAATATGAATTTCTTTCGAAATTAGTCGTTATAGTTTTAGGAACTATTTGCACGGTAAATGAATCAATGAAGATTTTACATTGTTGAATTCGCTATAATGATTTTGATGTAATTTGCTACGGATTTTTTATTTACTTTTGCTATTTCGAGCCTGATATGATGCATTTGATTGACGGTATTAATCGATCATTCATAGCAGTCCCAGTTATTAGATCGGTGAAGCAAAATATGAATTCCTATCGAAACTAGTCGTCATATTTTTACGGAGTATTCTCACGGTGATGAATCAATGAAATTTTACATTATCGAACTGGCTATAATGATTTTGATGTAATTTTCTGTGAGGCTTTTTGCAATTTCGGGCCCGATATGATGCATTTGATTGGTACTGTTGGTCGATCAGTTATTCGGACCTCAGTGATTAGACGGACCGTAGCACGGGAACTTGGAAATCTTGATTGCGCAACACAGAGAAACGGACCGATAGGTAGTGCTTGGTTGGGGGAGGAGGTGGCCAAAGGAGGGGGGGGGCGGGGGTTTCAACAGATGATCAACGGAGCGTTGCACAATCGGCTGATGAGCCAACCAAGGGGATCGCGACAATCGGTTAGACGTGATTTCGAGCCGACTCGGTAAACTACAGTCATGCCCGCCTGGCCGCCCTCCTGTAATTGGGAACGAGAAATTTGTCCACCCTCGGCCCAGCCTGGCCCGTCCGCTGTCTCGATCGGAACACAGGGCTTGCTTGAGAACGGAATGATGACCCACCCGTATTCCTTCTACCGTGCAAGCTCGAATTCGAGCCCGCATTGCGTAGGCGAATTACGTACAGAATCGATGGGCTGTTGGCACTGTGCGGTACCGAAACAAACTACGCGCGACGAGTATCGATATGTGTGGCTGAAGAAAGTTGCAACACGGCAGTGAAATGAGCGCGGATTTTTTTTAATGTTATGGAAAGCTTTGGGCATGAATGGACCATTGCGGACGGTGACTTGCATTAGAGCATGTGTGCTTAAGGTCGGGGAGACCGGGGCAAAATGGCACAGCGGGACAAAACGGGACTGTGAGAACAAAACTCAATTTTTCAATAATTTTTGGATGCCCAATTTTGTGTTTTGCCCCACATACCACCATCGCCACCATTTCAAAGTTATTGGAGAATTGCGTTTTATCTCATTATCCCGTTTTGCCCCGGTGTGCCATTTTGCCCCACTCTCCCCTAGTACTAGCACAATGACTGACGCCGATTAAGTTCGAGAGAAAAAAGACAAAGATTACAAACACTTCTCGATAAGAAAAAAATCTGAAAAAATCCTAGCATATAAAAGGTGCTGAAAAGATTGATTATGCATAATAATAATTTCAAAATGATTATAACAAATTACTGACAAAAAAATTGTGCAACAAATTACCCGGCAACCAAATTTTTTTTTATTACCAAATTGATTTGTTAATTTTTCTGAATACGTATGAATGTTTTCAGAATTTTATCTAATACTTGAAAATTACGATTTTAAACAAATTTTAACATAAAGGAA
>JAPYZC010005398.1:0-16090 GCA_030522665.1 Ichneumoninae sp. A BG-2022a | reverse complement strand
CGTACGTTTTTCTTTTTGGACTCTAAACGTGTGGCGACACCTGCCTTGGAAAGGCAGTACTACAATGGTAATCATGAGAACGATGCTTGACATATAATTATTATATACATTGACAAGGGCCATCGACCTGAATCGTTCAGTCGATTTCAGTTTTATTTTGTATTAGGAAGGTGTATCATTTCCGTACGTAGATTACGATTAAAAATGGTTGTAGGTTTTATTCCACGATTCTATCGTGGTTGTAGGGCAGTAATTCTAATTGTTAATAAATTGAGTGTCCAGGAAATTTATGTTTGTGCATAATATGTCGTAGCGCTTGCGTACACAGGGGCTTAACATTACCGATTTGGTTTACGGCAAATTTTTTATGAGAAAATCGATTCCACCAATAAATTGGATCTTCTAATTTTTTGTGTGATTCCTGTTGTTTTGTACAGAAGTGTACAAAACAACTCGGTATTCGGGAGGTTGTGCAGAGAGTTGTTCTGTTTGCGGATGCGCGTCAGGCGTCATAGTGCGAAGGTTTTGGCCGTTTCAACTTTGTTTAAAGCGTTCTCTTTACAGTTCAGAAAAACTGCATGGCGATATTCAACTATTGCTCTATATATGCTATTATAAATTTTGATTATTATCTGTTTAATGTGAAGTTTGCGATTTTTGTATGCGGTGCTTCTAAAGTGGGAGTCTCTTGTTGACATTAATGACTGTTGTATGTGGTAATTGAAATTAAGCTTTTGATCGAGATATATTCCTAGGTATTTTGCATGTGGCTGTGCAGCAATTGCTACGTCGAACATACGGACTGTCGGCAATCGTGGTTGTAATTTGGGTGCAAATTGACGTTCCTGATTGGCAAAATCAGAATTACTGATTTAAGATGAATAATTGGGATTTCTGTGGGTTTGGTTTGAGACGCGAGTTGCTGAACTATGTCATAGTGTTGTTTATTGAGTTTTTAAATGCGTCTATACGGTTATTTAACTTATTCTTATGTGTTATAAGTACCGTATCGTCGGCGAATTGAAGCATATATTGAGTTGGGTCTACCCATTCTTTGTTAATTTGATTGTGATTGCACAGGTCTTGGCAATCGATGTTTTAAAGTAGCGCTGGGAGGGGGAGCCTTCAGGTACACACTGTTCCGGAACGCATAATTTTGAAGTTGTATACATCATCCGAAGAGTCAGTGAGCATGATTCATGAAAAATTTAGTTAGGGTTAGGTTGTGGGCATTGCAGTGAATTAAATTTGTAAACCTTTGTGGCAAACGCTGTCGATTGTTTTTACTATATCAAGGAATAGTGTTGTGGTTTTTGTATTTGATAGTTTATCTACTTTGATGTTTGAGGTTAGGGTTGTAAGGGCGTTAAGTGTTGAAATACGACTCGTGAAATCGAATTGATCGTTTGGTATATTTTTTTCCTAACGCACGGACGTAAAATTCCGCGTTCCGTTCCTGTGGAGTGTGCGTAGAAAGGCACTTTTTCGCGCATGCGTACAAACGCAATATGATATTTTTCCCGCACTAGAGCGGAAAAGTGCCTTTCTACGCACACTTCACGGAAACGTGAAACGTGATTTTCGTGAATTTGTTAGGAACAATTGTGTGAATGGCATGGGCGTAGAAAAGAGAGTTCTGACTCGTGTGAATGCCGTACTCGTCTTCGGTTTATGCGGCATTTTCACATTTGTCAAGAACTTCCTTTCTAACCCCTCACCATACAAATAACTATTCCAATAGCCTCTTCTAGTCTCTGTTTTACTATCCTCTCAGAGAGTTTGCCAAAGGAAGGTAAAAGTGTAACCGATCTATAGTTATTTATTTTACTATGTTCTTGTTAAGGCTTGGGGATTGTAATAATTACTCATTTTTTCATATATTTGAGAAGCAAGAGTTTTCTAGGCAGTAGGTAAATGTGTTAATAATGAATTGTTGAGCTCTTTGAACGAGATGTTTGATTATGAGTATTGAAATATTATCGTCACCAGGTGTACCTGGTGATGTATTCTTGCAGTTTTCAAGAACGTTTACGAATTCTTTTTTTGTTACTGGCTCAATGATGTGATCTTGGGTAAGTAGGAGGCTAGAGAATTGTTTATGCCAGCTGGTAATTTTTCTCAAATTCTCGTCGTTAAAATTGGGGTGCTGTAGATTTATATGAAATGTTCTGCGAAGTCATTAACTTTTTAATAGGTCTAAGTCGGTGTTCAATTCGATGCACGATGATGTGTTGCGAGCTTGATTATATTTGGTTAATTTTTTCATTATCTGCCAGTAGTTTCTCTTCTGGGCTGTTGGATTTTTTCGCTTGGTCGGACCCATGTGTGAGATTTAAACTGGTGAATCATCACTTGAATGTTTTTATTAAACGTATTAATTTTTTTATTTGAGGAAGTGGCAGTTATTTTTTATTTTTTGTATTCTCTGTAAAATGAGCGTTCGGTTCTTATCTGTCTAATGATAAACGACGGGGCCGTATGCAGAAAGAATTTACATTTTTTATCCGAGGTACCATTTGCTATTGATGCCGTGAATTTTTTAGTGAATGTTTTCATGGCATGTTCATTTGGAGTGGTTTTTTGGTGTTCTAAAAACTAATTTATTTCCTGATTTATAGGTTCCACGTCTGATTGATTAAAATTGTATTTTCTCGGCGGATTAACTAATTGTATTTATAGTATTTAATGTTAAAAGTATGGTTCGGTGATCTGATCCAATGTCTGGGATAATTTCCAGGTTATTTATGATGTTTCGTGAAAAGTATATGTAAAAAAAATTAAATATATGAAAAGTATATTAAATATTTTAATGTTTTTTTATAAATATAATTTTTCCATGGTTGATGAAAAGGGTAATGCGTAGTACATATCGAAACAACTCAATCAAATATTTAGATCAGACCGCAGGCATCTTACATATTGAATATAACTCGCTCGAAACCGGTACGCGGTTAAAATCTCGTTCACCTCGAGAACTCCGAGTCGACACCTCTTGGACAGCACCGATTTGTCGTCCTCTCACGAGCAGGCGTATTAGATAGAGTGGCTCCGGAGGAACCGCAAAATGCGACCGCGGTAGCACGCGCGTTTGTTATTACATCGGTGGCTGCGTAGAAACTCTCTGCGGTCTGTCCACGATATCACGAGTGACCGCACACTCTGGAATCGAGCTATCATAGAGCGGCGTGCGGATGCCTTAACGCGCGAATATACGAGCATTGGCCGTAGGCATCGATCAAATAGCCAAAGAAGCTTTTTTTAATGAGGTGTGAAATTGGCTAGGAAGCGGCAAGCCGAAGATAAGTGAGAGACGCTACCAGTGGTGTCATCTTTTCGTAATTAAATTAAACAAATTCAGTTGAATGGAAAAAAAGTAAGGTGTACACACACTTATCTGAATGCCAGCCAAAAACCAATTTTTTAGATAATTAAAAATACTTCGATATTAAAATCCCGAAATCTGTTTTTGTTTTTGTTTTTTTTTTTTTTTACGAAACCATAGCCCTCTCTACAAGGAAGTCAGAACCGATTCCAGAAACGTATTTGAGAATCGCCCACGCTAATTCGTGCGATGTGACGATGTGAGTTTCATGGCTGTCAAAAGAATTGAAGGCATAACTTATCCTGTATGATATTAGCAGCTCCAACTTTTATTTCACCATTGCCATTGGGAATTATTATAAGAACCAGCTCCGCCGACTCGGATCGATGAGTCCACGGCACTCGAGACTAAACGGCCCGACGGCCAAGTGTCCTGCTGCTCGGTGTGAAGGCGCTATGACATACCGCGGTTTGGTATTAAAAACTGGAATTCATTTTTTTTTACTGTGGGTGTAACCATGATTTTTGTTTAACCATTTGCTTACAAAAGAAAATTGTTCCACGAACCTACCTTGACATCCGTTTCATGTTAGAATTAACTTTAACCGGAAATCGTCAGCCAGCGTGAATAATATTAATTACAGTTTCTGTTACCGACTGAGCGGATTGAGCGGGCGGGGAGCAAATTTCACATTACCTTAATGCAGCCGACTGGGACCCGAATACACTCCTAGCGGGGATTATATAGTTGTTCTTAGGACCGTCTATCGCCGCGGATACACTAAGAAAAAAAAGTTGGTTGGATTAACCAAAAGTCGCGGTGCCATATGTTTGAAAGCTGTTATTTGTTTGGTACAAATAAAGCATTGTTTTGTTAAACGATTATTTCCTTCAATTTATTCAAAATTTGTCGATTGAAACAAACATTTTTATTGCGCCAACAAAATACACCTTTGTACGTACGTCACCGCGCATTTGCTTAATCCAACCATGTCCTTTTCTCAGTGTACTCGAAAGAGATGAAATAGTCCTCTGAGTAGCCTCGAGAGTTAGGGCGGCGTCGATGACCACAAGACGGAGTACAGTGCATCGACGTGATCGGCGGTTCCGAAGTCACCCAGAAGCACAACAAGTGCCCCTTATTATTGAAACGTGCCGACCACGGCTCGGGTGCACGGGGTATATAGAGTAAAAAAAAGAATATGCTATACAATTACACACTCAGCGAGAAAAAGAGAAGCCGTAAAGGCCAGAGGCGCAGCCAGCGTTCCTGCGAATCGAAGTGCGTAGCTTATGGCACGTGCGTCACGTGGAGAGCCCGAGCGTAGGATGAATTAATGGTCCGACGCGCACATATTCGTACGACTGTACGACCAGCTGGCGTTGTGGAGCCAGTTAAGAGGCCTTGCCTAATAAGTACACTAACAGGAGTAACGAGTCCTTGCCGTAACTCGACTTCCAAAGCGACTAACTCATACGAATAAAAAAATAATAGAAATTAGAAGGAAAGCACAGGTGAAAATGATATCTCAATAAACGAATACGTAATATTCCGATATATGAGAAATAGTCCGGGTAGGAAAAAAACAAGAAAAGTGTCGATGATTAATATTCTTGGATAGTTTTTTTTTTCTCGGTTTCGCCACAAGGCGTTTGATGAATTTGCCGGGAGGGTGGGATCGAAGCTACGTGCTCCGACAAAATTGAATCCGAAGAGGCGGGCGCGAGGGTGACGTTCGATGGATCGGAGTCGCTTCGAGTGAACGGAACGGATTCGCGAAGACGGTTACATAACACATGCTACCGGGTGCACGCGGGTCGCGTAGGTATATATCTTAACAAGTCGGCGGGGTGGTGTTTGAAATTCAGGCTGAGGCTTCGCCGTCTTCTCGCGCTGTTTCGATATAAAAATCGAGATTAATCGGATTAAGGAGGATTTTTTTCTAATGCATTTCATCGATGCTTTTCCAGATATAGTGTTTAAACTAATAGTGAATTTTAATTTTCGTCACAGACGGTCACATTTTGGACCATGCAAAATGAATTTTTTTCCGCACCTTTAGTACGCTTAATTTTTTCCGATTTTCATACCATGAAGAAGTATTTGCAATTCCCTCTCATTTCCCTGAAACTTATGCGAAGTGAACACTGTTCGCAAGGACTACCTTAAGGACACTTGCTGTAACACGCCCACGAGAGTTTTTTTATTTCCACACAGAACTTGCTGTCAGACTATTTTAATAATTGAACATAACAAATTTTAGATTTGTGACTTTTCTTATGATAAAGACATTTAGGTATTCCATGAGTATACGCGCACCGACTATTCTATCGATAAGCGCACGTAATAAAGTATAGCTAACATTCTTAAGAATTAAGCAGTAAAAAAATGTAAGATATAAGGTTTACAATTTTTTTGTTCTTTGACGGATAAAGAAATTTTGGTACGCAGTGTGTGCGATCCGACCTCCTCAGTGGTTAATCGTTACGACGGGTAACACTTGACGAGTCATTTTATCGATAAACGGACGTAATAAAATATCGCTAAGATTCCCGGAGTGAGTTTCGTCTACCAGTACACAATATCGTAAGCCGCGCCACGACGTCAAGGGGGAATAAAGCTCCCTCGCCTCGCGTCCCGTGGGAAACACACAGTTGTTTCCGAGTTGCTGGGTCGTTGCTGGATGCTTTCGGAGAGGGGATTGGTAGGTCGGGGCTTGAAACAAATGGATTAAGCCGACGTCTTAAGACGTGATATACCAAGGGCTGTAAATCCCGTTGTCTCGACATTCGTGAATCCCTTTATTTCGTACTATGTACTAAACTCTCTGTACGACTACACGAGGGAAGCTGCAGCGACCCTCGTGTAGGTGTACAGATACGGTACATATTGCAGCATTTTTTTTTTTACAGTCTTTCCGTCCCGACGACTTTCTTATAAGCTATCGGGAAACTTTATGCTTTTTATTTCCTCGACTGCGCACCGTTGAACGCTGTACAGCGCTTTCGCAATATTACCGACCCGCTTCGATGCGCACTTTCTTCCCTTTGTGCCCAAGAAAATAGCGAATGAGTGGGAGAGGGGGAAGTTATGAAGATGAACAAAAAAATGTCTCGGTGAAAATTTACGTGCTCTTTCTACCTTTGCACCGAGTGCCGAGTTGACGAGGGAATAAGAGCCCTGGCAGGAGAGAAGAGTGTTATGCCCACTCCGACGCCACCGCCGTTAAAAGGGGAATGCGAATCTTGTCTCGAATCGCCTTTTTCGTACTGCAGAAATATCTCCAGGAACGGGAGAGGAGGGGAGAGGAGAGGAGGGGAAGGGCGTCAACGGGCATTACGAAAATCGCTATCTTTCATTTTTCACCTCATAACGCGTCGACAATGACGCGCGCCCCTCGCGCGGCTGGAGGGTTGCCGAGAGACGACGAGACCGAAGAAGATATAACCATGGTGGCGTGCTGGTTGATTCTATGGTGAACCATATATAGTATATACCTTCGCTTTCGAGCTCATTCTCGTGCCATGCGTCCATTGTCGCTGGCATTCATTCCCCACCCCTTCCTCGGGCGAAGACAAGCGTTATCCAACATCCCTCCGAATCTTCCTCATAGCGTCCCTTCTGGGCCACCGGCGACGCGTCGGCAAAACGCTGCCCCTTTTTTCTTCCTCGCAACGTCGATGCTCCCTTTTCCCCTCATCTCGCCGAAGCAAGAAACAATCACGGGGACACCTCGGCGTTTCGGGATTTACCGGTTCGAAAAGGGCGCGCGAGACAGAGAAACCGGAAGTCGGTAACAGGAGACTCCAGGCCCGAGTCGCGGAGTTGCGGCGCGGGTGTTGTAATATCCGCGAGTGCATTGTGGAGAAGGGACGAGGACGCGAGGTCGGGAAGATGACAATAAAAGCGAGAAAGAGAAGTATCCCGACCCGGTGAGTGCTAAACTCCGTGCCCGCGGGGGATGAGAAATGTGCTCACGCTAGCGAAACGGGAGACGAGAGAGTTGCGAACGGAGGAAGGTGTAAATAGAATGTCGCGGAGGATTCTGACGAGGATGAGGAAGTGGTGCCCGGATGAGGCGGAGGGAAACGGGACGCTGCCAACCCTTCCGAGCGCTTCGGCTCGGATACATACTCCGGAGCACCCTTCGCTCCACCGGCAACCCTCTCGCTGTACGACCGGGGAAGAGAAAAAAAAATCGATTCTATACCGACATTAAGGCAACGTAGTCCCGCCTCCGGCTCCTTTCCTTTCAGTTGTCCTGCAATGGTTTTAAATCGCTTCTGATAATTCTTCCCTCGACTCTTTCTCCGATGTTTGTTTATTTTTCAATTTATTTTATTTATGTATTAATTTCGTTTTTTTTTTTGTACTCGATGCACTTTGCCCGAACGAGAAAGTTTCTTGTAAATTCAGCGAAGCGTGGATAATAATAATCCTCGAGTCAGTGTCCACTCTCGTGTGCGAGTGAATATCATATCGGCACAGACACCGGAGATCGCGCCTTGGAAAACGGTACTCGGGGTTTCTCTCCGGGGGCCCGGTGTGTTTTATTATCGCGAAAATTAACCGCCGCGAATAAATGACACCGGAACGCAATTAGCGACAGCAATCATAACTGCGTTTATCACCTGGGCGATTATTAATATCTTTCTCTCTCCTCTCTCGGTGCTCTCTTCTTAACGACGATAACGCACGGCGTTAGCGCGAGATCTCAACCAATTATCGCTGTTGGTACAAGAGTACGCTGTACCGTTAATTGCTAACAGAGTAGTATATATACCTGCGAGACTTTGGTTCCACCAGGCGAACTACAACGTCCCAGATGATCAGCATGCCGTCTCTCCGAACTTCCGTCCGAAAGAGTCGGAGCAACTTTTTTTTTTAATCCTCACTGGATCGAACTCGGCAGTTTAACTTGAAAAATAATGAAACGGGACGAGAACGTCGGTAACTGTCGCGACTGTCTTGCGGGCTGCACTCCGCGGACTCTCGCAGCATCCACTTCGACCGAGAGTGGATTTCCAGCGAGGCGAGAGCTCGTGCGACACACGCACGCAGAGCACCGACCACGCACCCCGCCAGCGCAACCGTCGCACGAGGATCTAACATTAGACAAACGCAGAAATAGACTATAATTTGCAAATCGGTGGAGTTTGTGACGGAGAAAGAGGGGGATGGGGGGGGGGGGGGTTGAGCGAGGAGTGGAAAAGGAAGCGGAGGCGCGAAAACGACCACGGGAACAAGGAGAAAACGAGCGCGGAAGGAAGACAGACTGTAGACTAGCGCAGGCGAATGAGAGACGTATATGAGAGAAATAGATATAAAAAAAGAAGGGGGAACGAGCCGGTGTACTGTTGGTTCGAGTCTCGAGTTTGCGAAGACGAGAATACGACAAGGAGGGAAACGAGAGAAAGTCGGAGAGAGAGGAAGAAAGATAAGGAGACGAGAGCAACGACGGTGAATCATTTGGCGGAGAGCCAGGACGAGGCGAGATGCATGAGAGAAATTCTGCCTCGCGTGACACGCCCCCGTCAGACAGTCTATCGTCCACCTAATAGCGGGAGAGCTCCTACGCTCCTTTTTCCAGCAGAGTCGAACTCAAAACCCTTACGAAATTTCTTTGAAACATATTTCTCGTTTTCTGTCTAGGGTAAATATAGGCCATTAAATTATTAAATTATTAAATTATTAAATTATTAAATTTAAATTATTAAATTATTAAATTATTAAATTATTAAATTATTAAATTATTAAATTATTAAATTATTAAATTATTAAATTATTAAATTATTAAATTATTAATCGTCCCAGACGCACTGGTTCATCTTGCCACACAAGGACGTATTCACCACTTTCAACGAATACGTTGCATAGAGTGGAAAACAGTGTCGAGACTTTGAGAAACATCGGGGAGACTCCAAAACCCTGCTGTAAATGTATTCCTTTCGGTTTGAATGAATCTAAGCCTCGGGCTACGTAACCCGGTGGAAATTCGTGTGTTGGGCCTCCCTGCTTCTCTACTATCGCTCACATCCACCCCCGAGCGTCTCTCGCACCGCAGCACTCTCGGGTGAGAGCTCATCCGTCCGCACCGATGACTCCTCAGGCGTTTAACTCGATATTCCGTTTTGATTTACAGCCGGAAATTCTTATCGGACGTTTTTAATCGTCGCGAGGGGCTCGGTGATGAGAAAAAAAACTGCATGAATACCGAGGCGGGGCAAAGTAAATGAAGAATAATCAGTGAAAATATAAGAAAAAAAATATGGTGTTCATTGCCTACGTTCAAAGTGGACGCTGGGGCAGGGCCAGTGCTGAAATTAATGTCAAGCGACGCACATATAGATATTATTTTTTTAATATTTTTCCATTTTTTCCCTTTTGGCTTTTTACGGAACCCCATACCTATTCCCCCCAGGCACTCTCTAAGCTACCTAACTTCCAGCGCGTCCATAGCCGACTTAGCTACACTACCGCATTTGTCGGGAACACGGGGAAACTACGGAAAACCCGTGCCAGTACAGACGGCCATATTCTACTGATCCTCCGGTATTTTTGCACTTTGATGCAGAATCACCAACATTTCAGAAGAAAGCGCCCACCGCTCAACGGTCGATGATCCAGGTAGCGAATGGCTAAGCGGTCACCCGTCCAAGGACTGACCGCGAACGATCTTGATTGACTGGGGAGACATCAGGAGTACGCACAGATAGATATATGTAATATAGAGAAAAATAAACCTAAAATGAAAATAAAATAGAAAATAAAAATAAGTGCAGCCCGACAGGGCAACTAATAATATAAAACTATATAATACCATGCACGAAGGGAGAGGAAACGCGACTAAAAATAAAAAATAAAAATATAACAAAAGAAGAGTATAAGAGACAGAGACACCAAATGAATTAGCATTCATTCGTGTACACTCGCTCAGCGCCAGTAAAGAGAACGGACGAAGGTATCAACGGGGAACACGAGCCACATAGTTCCACGTGTATTTACACCGCGTACGCCCCAGCGACGGTGACAGCAGTGTATATCCGAGTAGTAGTAGCATGTAATGGTACAGACTGACAATACTGTTCAACGAGGATCGAGAGAGCCACTTCTCGTTGTTGCAAATACGACAGACGGACACGCGTCACGCACTCGCGTGCCAATTTGCGATAGAGGGAAGCTTCGAACGGTCCCGGCTCTTCTCCTCCTCTGTCCGCCAACCCCCCCGTTCGCTCTTCTGTTTTCTCTCTGTTCCCTATCTTCGTTTGGAAAACCCATGCCACACGTTGTATCGATTTGTTTTCATGGAGATGCAGTTCGCATCTCTCTTTTCTTTTTCTTTTTTACCAACTTAGTGTTGCCCGCCGCCCCGTTCTGCAGACCTGAATTGAAAACAAAGTGAGCTTTTTTCCTCTCGTGGGTCTCTTCCTTAATTCGACAATTTCGAGGCTGCAAATCGTTTTGAGGGCTATCGCGCCGAGCCCACCTGATGCTCTCTTCGAGGGATCCATTTCGCATGCCTTCTCGCGGACGTTGAGCATCGAAAAAAAAGTCCTTCGCAAAACACCCGACGGAAACGGATTCGACGAATTTGTCAAAAGTGTGTATTTTTTTTTATTCTTCGAACGAAAAGCTTCGAAGATACAACGGCTACGATTTTCCGTTCCGCGGATGGGACGGTATCAACGTGATTTTTTGGTTCGTTAGACCCTTTGGTGGAGCGCCGCCGCGACTAAACTCGATTTGTATTCGGTGAATTCGATTTATCCGTGTGGTCTGGCGAGGACATAGGCGAGGTGTGCGGCAAAGGGGCCGATGTTTACCCCTCCGCCAGTCAGTGCAACTCGACCTCGCGATTCACCCCTTGTCGTCGACGACTCCCTCCCCTTTTAATAAATAGCCCGACCATCCATCGAAACTTGTATTAGTTATATCGTCATCTAGCTCTCCCTCTCCCCGTCCCGCGATTAATCACATTAAGCAGGTACAAATTACCGGACATTACTCTTATATTCAGTGCGCGGGGGGCTAACGAGAAATATCTTGATTACAGCGTACGAGGCGCTTATACTCTTACGTTGTTACGAAAATAAATCCTACCGGGTAATAAAAAAGTAATGAACGCTCGCAATATCGTTCGAGTGTACATCAAAAATAATATAACAACGCTACCTCGCACTTTCTTTTTGAACGCCCAACTTTCGGAACTATTGTTTAAGCGAATACAGTTGCACTGCTCATGAATTATGAGCTCAAGAAAAGGGACCTCTCTTAACTTATATTTTCCCTCAAACCCCACCACGTTGCCAGTCGAGCACGGTCGACCATTCTCGAGACGGTGCACCAGGTAGGGGTAGTGAGCGCGCATGCGCATTCCGATAGAAGGCATAGCTTTGCGGAGAGGGTTAAAAGATTTCCGAGGTACGTTCTATAATTTAAGAGAGGTTCATAAGTTATGGGAGTATAAGTTAACAGATGTTTCACTGTATTTGTTGGCGGATAACATCTGTAACCCGTTACTTAGCAATTTCGAATCTGCCGCTGACAAAGCGCTCCTTTATTTTGTTTCCAAGCGTCTTAAGAGCATATGAAACACACTGCCAATAGGGGAGAGCGGGACAAAACGGGATAATGAGACAAAACGCAATTTTCCAATAACTTTTGGATGGTGGCGATGATAGTGGGGCCAAACGCGTTTGAAAATCCGGATGTATCGCTGGGACAAAATGAGGCATCCAAAAATTATTGTAAGATTGAGTTTTTCTCTCACTGTCCCGTTTTGCCCCGCTGTGCCATTTTGCCCCGGTCTCCCCTATGTCTCTCTCACTCCACCGCTAGCGCCAATAACGGCATATCTCTCGCTCCCGTGGCGAAGTCACTTCATTATTACCTCCTCTTAAGAGCACGCGATCATCACTTTTAAAATGCTTGATTTTCAATGTGCGAATATACCAACTCTTACTTTTAAAAAATACTAAATGTGATTTTTTTGGAGTTGTACGATTTCTTTTCGTTTTAACGAACTTGAGTACGGTTTAAACGGTGTACGATTGAAGGAGCCTCGAGACAGCATCAGTGGCTCCGCGGTTGCCAGAAAATCATCGAATACAGAAAGCATAACCTCGCGTCGTATAATGTTTGTGTCTCGAGTGTACGACGCCACGGGATTTTGCCTCGCCAAAGAGAGGAGCGAAGATCCGTACAGCTCCGTTGAGGGGTTTGCTCGAGAATATTCAATTTCTGCCGTTTTCCTCTCTCACTTGTATGGAAACACGTTTCGAACTCTCTTCTCTCTCCGCTCGACGTCTCAGCTGAGGTATCGCTTGCTCTGCCTCGCTTTCCTCGCGCACTCACCGACACGCGTGCTTTTCCCCCCATTCCTCTGTAAATTTTCCATCTCGTCTCAGCCTCCCCCCTCTAAAATACGCGCGCCTCACACTAGTCGCCGTACGACGGGCGTGTCTCGATTTTCGGAGATCAAAAGCAGCCTCGGGAAACCGTGCGGTATTCGGTACACAACCATGGACAAGTTTGGGGATCCCCCCTGGCAAGTAGTCACAGCTTCGCGCTTTGCTAACGGCACAAAGCGGCACGATGCCTCGGAACGATTGTGCCGAACGAATTTGACGTTCTCATACGTGTACACACGTCTGGCCAAGTCAACTGCGACTCTTTGTCAGTTGCAGCGAGCAGCAGTAGCAACAGCGGTAGCGGGAGCCGTTAACCTGTTGCCAACGGGAAGGGGAAGAAAGATGGAATAAGGGAACCGGAGAACCCCCGCGGTACACTCGAGCAAACCAGGGAAACGTGACTTGGCGACTGGTTTCGACGTAACGCTTAGAAATTATCGTTCCGGCATGCGTGTGTACGTACCTAAGAGCCAGGCTTCCCCGAGCCCTATTCCATATCTCACAGCGCCGGCTCTCTTATCCAAACACCCCGTGAAAACTAGAAATATCTGTTTTAATCGATGCTAAATCTAACGCGGAAGTGTTACGAGAGCGTCGGTACAGCCCGACATCGAGGGAGAGATATATATCTTCTATTTTCTTATCGTCAATCTATACCACATTCGATTAGAGACGGGATATTGCGTATTTGCATATAGCGTACCAATTGGCTCATTATTCACGGCGCCGAACCCGCCTACTTCAACGTTCTTGCTTTTTTTATATATATATAGGAGAAAACGGATTTTGCCGACTCGGAGAAACCGCACTGCGTGTTTTTCCCTCGGTAAAAGATTCACCGGTCTGTTTCACTCGTGATTCCAAAAGGGTTTTATTCGTATGGCTGACCGGCGGACACTACGGAGTGTCAAGGGGTCAAGTGTTTCTCGTTCGGTTCTCGATACAGTTTACAGGTGGGTTCGCTCCGAGCTGTCGTTTCGAGTTCTCTCGGATAGTGTCTCGAACGACTCTTGAGAGTCATCCCTTATCGATCGTGGTTCCTACACGGGCAGGCAGGCTGTGGCCGGCTCGCGGGACCGTTATGTACCAATTTGTACACCCGCTTGCAGTATATCGTCCGCGAAAGAGGAAAAGAGATAAAAATCGGACGGGGCACACTCTCATGCATTTGCTCCGGAGCTTAAATTATTCATACCACGAGCCCGTGAGCCGAGAGTTCTTCCGGCGGGTAGAGAGATAAATTTAACAAATCTATCGCGAGACGGACGAACGCGCGAGACAGATATCGCCGATATCGATGCGATGAAGGGGAGGAAGCGGCCGCAGTGAAAAAGTTTCAGGATCGGAGAGAATTTATGAGGATCGCTGTTAAAGGGCCGTCGGTCAATTTTATTGTGAGGTAAAATGGTAACAGTGGTAATGTTGTGTCTTTTTATGAGCGATATGACTATAACTGAAGATGTACCTACGATCTGATCTTGTCTATTGTTTATGTGAGCAACACTTAAATATAATTTATGACTCTTTCAATTTGCAACTGTTGCTTTGGCCAATGACATAACTATTGCCACGTAATTGAACGCTGCCCGTTTCATTATAATAAATAAATAAATAATTTTTGTGTTTTTGGAAAAGTTTAACGAATAAGGGATTATTTTGCAATTGAAAATCGTTACGAAACGCGCAGCTCCCGAGATCGGGGACAAAAGTAACGAAAATCCTTTTTCATTTTTTAACAACAAACCCGACAGTCTAATGCTTGGGCATTCGATGACGTATCATTAACCTACTCTTAGGTATTTAGTAAAAAAATTACAACCAGTAAATAGCACGGAATTGCTAACACCGCCCCTTTACACGCAGACGAAATCGGGTGAGAATTTTCGGTGGGGTCAATTGTAACGAGTAGTGGCGTTATTTGTAACGTCCGATTTCAACACCCACATATGTTTCAATCGTATGTTACTATTGCCTCCTGCAGCAACGATATCCTTCACCGACCGCGATTAAGAAATAGACCGGTGTGCATTATCACAGAAAAATGAAAATTTATGATTGCTCACGTTATTTATGAACTTTGTCAACAAAATATGTTCACTTTAACTGTTCCGTACACCAATACAGTAAGCGCAGCTGTAATTGTTATAG
This sequence comes from Ichneumoninae sp. A BG-2022a, assembly GCA_030522665.1. Lineage (NCBI taxonomy): Eukaryota > Metazoa > Arthropoda > Insecta > Hymenoptera > Ichneumonidae > Ichneumoninae sp. A BG-2022a. Next base: position 1,210 of record JAPYZC010005398.1, on the reverse strand, counting down.
TCTACAATCGATTGGTTATAAATCAGAAGAGCGTTGTTCGCTGATTGCTTAGAATGTAAGAATAAAATATGTTGGTATTGGTATTGGGAAAAATTCATTATCGGTACAATTGATCCGGATCGCCTGTTACAATTGACGCCGCACATGACTATTACCAACGTTACTGTGCCATTTGTTAATAACAAACTGAAACGGATCGTCTCAGCGATCATAATGTTCAGTGAAAACATACCTCTCAACTTCTGGTGTTCGTTTGCACTAATATTTTGCACTGTGTTGCCTAGTTGACGCGATCCGTACTGCCAAAAAATCACTTCTGCACTCGCGAATCACATTTGTTTTCGGCGAATTTGTTTTTTTTTTTTAAAACTCAACTATGAAGTGATTGCATGGCCATAAGCTGCTGTCGATAATGTTCCTCACTTTATATCCGATCTGTTCGATCATGTGCAGCGTTGCGTGGACGCTTGTTACAACTGACCCGTGTTACTTTTGTCCCCGGTCTCCCCTACCTTCACCATTGGAAAATATATGTAGGGGGAAGAAGCTTATCGGCAGTGATTCGTGGAGAAAAAAACATTAGTTCGAGAATAGGCCCGCCAGTGGAGGAATATAATCGTTCGGTGAACGAGAATGCGGCCGCGATTACGCTATACCATGAATTTATGGCTCGTCGCGTCAGATGGTCGCGACAGAGTCGCGAACGCACACAGCCAGAGGAATAGAGGGACGAGAGTGTATAACGGTCAGATAACTCATCTTGATACGCTTGTGCTTTCTCCGCAATCGCGATTCCCTTCCGCGCCGTCGAAGCGAGGAAAATTCTCCGGGACTGTATGTTCATCACCGCTCTATGTGTGTACCCTGCGAAAACGACGATCCACAGACTGTGAACAGCGTTCCCCTATAATTTCAAATTTCAGACCCCCCCCCCCCCCTCCTGCCGCAGCTCAATCGATTCAACGCATCGCGAATAATGGCAAATTTTTGCTGGTATTTTTATGTCGCCGAAACAATCCGAGCTATAAAAACTTTCTTCAAAAGCCGACACGGTAAAAAGATGTGTATATTCAATATTTCTTGCCTACAAAAACCCACTATCGTATTTTTTAAATTAATAATTAATAATTAATAATTAATAATTAATAATTAATAATTAATAATTAATAATTAATAATTAATAATTAATAATTAATAATTAATAATTAAT
>JAPYZC010005397.1:0-15872 GCA_030522665.1 Ichneumoninae sp. A BG-2022a | reverse complement strand
CTAAGCGGTCACCCATCCAAGTACTGACCGCGAACGAATCAGCTTGACTTGGGGGACCACCAGAGCCGTGCGTCAACCGCGCATCCACCGCTGTCGGTATTATGTTTTATAATTTTTTATTGTTGCAATCTGATGGATAGATTTTTCGGAGAATATTTGAAATCGTGTAAATTTGACACACACGGCGAAATTATTTGTTTGTCGGGGGTGCGCATATAAATACATTATTGATTTTAAGAAATCTTTATTTAACTGAAATATTGTGGGAATCCAGATAGTGTGACTGTAGAAGGCCCGGTTCTGAAATGTTTATCTGGGAAAATATTTATTTTTATTTTTTTTGTAGTCGGTTTGAATTGTCCCGGTATATACAAAACACATTTATTTGAACGTGATATTTATGGACTCGTGATCTAGAACGTTTAAATTACGTTCCATAATTTTTTATTGTTCCAATCTGAACGATAGAGTTTTCGTTGAATATTTGAAACAATTTAAATTTGACACACACAGAAAAATTATTTATTTGTCGCCTGACACGAAAATAAATAAGCCAAGTAATAAATATTTATTTAACTGAAATAAGTATTGTGAGAATCCAGCGAAGCGTGTTCTACAGAGGATCGACTTCTGAAATTTTTATAGTTCAAGAGTTTCAGGTCGACCAACTGGATTATTTAACCCGCGCAACATTTTCTGTGTTCTCCCCAACGGTCACGGATATCCGGAGCAGTGAACCGCGAAGCTCGAAAATTGGCGAAATTCTCGAACTAGGAAACGGAAAAAGGAGCCCCGAAGTTGCAGGAGATCGTATAGCTTTATACACATATATATGTACCTATATATATTTAATCTTAAGGTCGGAAATGTTTATAGTTTATATTTTTTCGATTAACCAACACGATTACTTAACTTGCGCAGAATTTCGTGTTTCTCCGGACGGCCACAGCTATACGGGTTGGAAGTAAAACGTCGAGCACGTGAATTGGCGGAATTCTCGAACGGAGAAACGGAAAAAGGAGTACCGGAGAAGCAAGAGATGCTACAACTTTATATACATGTCTACATATATATCGCGCGACTAAGATCAGAAAGGCCCATCTTATAGCCTTATAGATAGGACATACGCCCTTACCCTTTTGGACACACGATATACATATATATGTATATACATGTATGTACAGAACGGCGGATAGCACTGACCACAATTTCTCGTCCTATACCTCGATGTGCCCTAGCACAGTGCAGCAGCCGGATAGGACGAGACGCGAAGGTAGGATACATAGGTACCACATACCGCACCATCAGACCGCAGTATCCATTCGTGCTCGTGGAAACATACCTTAAAACGCGACGAATCCGACCGCGAGTTACAACACGGACGGCCTCCCGTGGGAGATAAAGAGCGATACAACGAAGGAAGGGTGGGCAAGGGTCCACAATCCCGAAACCACGGGAATTGTAGAACTACTTGTTCAACTAGGGTTCCACTTGCCAATGCGAACTCTATGCAGTCTATTGTCGATCAAAATTGAGCATTTGTCCAAGAAATGTAATTTTGGTTTCGACACTTTAGGTATTTAGTTGACGTATATTAAGGCGATAAATATTTAACCCTTGCTTCTTTTTACTGAATCACGTAAAGCGATAACACGCGGCGAGGTTGAGCGAGAAAAATCTGAAAAAATTAGACTTTGTCTTTCATCTTTGTGGTAAATGGTTAAATGTTTTCTGATTTTTCGGTGACGTCGTTGTCGTAAAAATAGTATTTTATTACTTTGTCCATCGATAGATCTATCGTTTGAAAATGTATAGGTGGTTTAAGATGTGTTCTGTTAATGAAATTTTACCTACGACATAGGATAAATGGTCGAGGAATGAAGAATTCTTTGCGATGCTCTATGCAGTCTATTGTCGATTAAAATTTACCATTTTTCCAAGCAATGTAATTAAAGTTTCGTCACTTTATATATGTAATTGACGCTTGTTGCCACGATAAATATTTAACCCTTGCTTCTTTTTACTGAATCGCGTGAAGCGATATCACGCAACGGGGTTGAGCAAGATTTTTTTTTAATATGGCAGTAATTAACATGTGTGTGGGAAATGGTCAATTTTAAAAAAAGATTTTTCGGTGATGTCATTGTCGTATAACTCGAATTTGATTATTTCGCCCGTCGTCAGATGGATTGTTCGAAAATGCAGGGCTGATTTAAAGCGTGTTCTATTAATGAAATTTCATGTAATATTATTTATTTATTTATTTATTTTTATTTATTTTTATTTACGGGTCAAGCCCTTTTACATTTTTATAATATTTCACAGTTCAGATAAAATTTCATATTTCGTGTAACGTGTGTAACAGTATATTTTACAAAAATTTTTTGAAAAAAATTATTATTATACATTTTTTTCTATTTCATTCGTATTTTAAGACTTTTATTGCAAGCTGCGTATTGTAGGTAGATTCTGGACCCGCAAGTAGATGCGATAAGTCAAGCCTGTTTGCTACACTTGTGAGTGGATAATGGGCCGACCTTTCCGTTAGTGTTGTTCGTATTATAGGCGTTCTGAATATAATTTCCCGTCTTCTCGGACGTTCCGGTAAAACTTCACTGAGTTTGTTTAGAATCATTGGACATTCCACTTTTCCCGACAGTATTTTGAACAGAAGCCGTTGATCACTGTAAATCCTCAGTGATTGTAGGCTTGGTATAGTCAACTCGCTCGATACCGACCCGTAATCATGGTCCTCTTGTCGAAGGGGTCTTCCCATTTTGAATGCAGCCATACGCAGAAATTTATGTTGAACTCTTTCCATTTTTTTAGCATGCACAAGAAAGACAGGATTCCAAAACTCCAAGGCGTACATAAGGATTGGACGTGCCAATGTTAGATATAGTGACCTAAAGGTCTCAACTTTTCGGAACTCACCCGAGAATCTTTTTATGAACCCCAACGACCGTAATGCTTTTCTTGATGATACCTCGATATGTTCAGCAAAGCTCAACTTTGAGTCGAAGATCACTCCAAGGTCTCGAATCTTTTGTACCTTTCCCAACGGGTTTCCTCCGATCGTGTAGAATGTGGGAGCAGGGGTGCGACCTCTCGTAAAGGACACACATTTGCATTTTTCGATGTTTAATTTCATCCTATTCCTCCTGCACCACGTCCACAGGTTGTCCAAGTCCTCTTGGATCCTCAGTTGATTTGCCTCGGATTTTATCGACATATATATTTTCAAGTCATCAGCAAGAGATCGAACCGCGTGAACACAAGTGCCGAAGCGATGTCATTTATGAAGACCAGGAAGAGCAGAGGTCCAACATGTGATCCCTGAGGGACACCCGATGTAACCCGGATTTGTCTCGACAGAAAGTTTTTATAGCGAACTCTCTGGGTTCTATTCACAATATATTCCGTTAACCAGCTTAGTAGAGCACCACTAATACCCATTGACGAGAGTTTTTTAATGAGTGTAGCGTGACAGACAGATTATTATTATTATTATTATTATTATTATTATTATTATTATTATTATTATTATTATTATTATTATTATTATTATTATTATTTATTGTGATACTCTAGGACGACGTCCCTTGAGAGCCTACTCCAAATACAAATACGATCAGAGGCACTTCACACATTTAACATAATTAACATTTCGACCGGATTTACAAATAGAAGCTACCCCTGAATCGCTTCCCGTTCCTCCTCCGTCATTAAAACATTATGACACAGTCATTATGACACAGGACATTTTCTCGAGAAACGAAGAATTCTTTGTGATTCGGAGCACGCGCTTGTGTCGAAAAGGGAGAAAAAGCGACGGGGAAACGAGTGACATTGAAGATCGTTCGCACGCAGCTGACCTCTGATCGTCAGTGGTGACTATGCGAGGCGGTGTGCATCCTTACAACGTCGTCGCAGAGTATAGGGCAAAGCAGTAATGCATTTGTAAGCGTCGGTGAGTGGCTCACGACCAATCTCCAGGGTCATTTGTCTCGTATCTGCACACAGTTCGCACAGCCGAAGAGACAGACAAGCATTGAAAGAGAAAACAGTCAATCGAGATCGTTTCAGCCCCTTCGCTTTACAATATTCTCTTTGAGGAATTATACCGAAAAAAGTCCATAGAAAAAAAAAATGCTTAAAATCTCAAACTCGTAAATGAAAAATCTTTTAAAACATGCTACAGCGATTCTTTTTGGAATAAAAATAAAGTCTTTGTACGATAAACGAATTAAGCCCAAACACGGCTGTGCACTTTTTTGGAAAAAAGAGAAAAGTTTTGAGATTTTTTTTAGTTACAAGAAAAGTGCTTTGAAGTAAAAGCTGCGCGCTATTTTATTTTTTTTTACAATTTACGGGGTCAGTGTTACCCCGCGTACGCTGGAAGGGTTAATGTTGTCTATGGTGATTCGTTAACAAGGTCCCGAGTTCCGCACTGCCGTCACACGGCTCCGAGACACGCACACCACCGGCGCACTGCCCATAAATATGAAGAAAAAAAAATCATAAATATTTCAAAATGCTTTTTTGGAGTAATAATTAAGTCTTTGATAAGATAAACTAATTAAGCCCGAAGTATTCTCCGTATACTGTTAAAACAATGCTGTTGAATCAACTAAAGTTTCGGGCACAGACGTTCAAATTAATATTTACCTGGTCGAATATAATATTTTAATGCCTCAAAAATAATTTTGTGAAACGTTACAAAATCTTTGTGAACTAACCAATCTTTTAGCTGCACCGACAAAATATTTCTTTGAACGTCCCTGCCCGAATCTATAGTTGAATCAACAGTATATTTATTATCAGTGTACTCTTTGTTTCGAAAAAAGAAAAACATTTTTGAGACGTTTTTACGATTTTTGGGGTCAATGTTATCCCGTGTGGGCTGGAAGGGTTAATGTCGTCTATGGCGTCCCGCAAGCAAGTCCCGAGTTCCTCATTGTCGTCGCAATGCTTCGAGACACGCATATCGTGGGCGCACTGACCGTAAATATGGAGACAAAAAAAACACGAAAAAATCTCAAGCACGTAAACGAAAATCATTTTAAAACATTTTTAACCTCCTGATTGCAAATTAGTGGTTATTATTTTTAAAATATTCGTTAAAAAAAAACTAAAAAAAAAGATGGTTAATAAAGAGTAACTTCAAAAAGGTTGAAATAATTAATTTATGTAACAATAATCAATATTGTCAGTAAACAATATTACTAATAATTAACAATAAAGCATAATAACATAATTAATTAATTGTAATTATATCAATTCATTAATAATCTGTGCTACAGTCGTATAACGCCGTATAGCCAATATTCGTGGTCACGGAGCGGATTAAACTTAGAGACGTCTTAAAAAATATAGTCTTTATTATAATAAACTAATTACGCCCAAACTGTACAAAACCTCAAACTATAAAAACCCAAACTATACAAAACCTCAAACTATAAAAACCCAAACTATACAAAACTCTAAAGTATAAAAGAAAATAGTTTTGAGACTTTTTTTCACTATAAAAAAGTGCTTTAAAGTCGAAGCCGCGCGCTATTTTTTTAACGATTTACGGGGTCAGTGTTACCCCGTGTGTGCTGGAAGGGTTAATGTCGTCTACGGCGTTCCGTAAACAGATCCCGAGTTCCTGATTGTCGTCGCAAGGCTTCGAGACACGCATACCGTGGGCGCACTGTCCGTAGATATATAGACACGGTAGAGCTTTCCAAGGCGGTCCTCTATGCGCAGTATGCGTGTCTAGGAACGTGGCCCAAGACGCAATGGGCCGTTCCGGTCGAGGAGCGAAAATCAATAATCGCCCTGTTCCTGTAAGCCGTCGCGTGGCGCGTGTTTAGATCGTAAGACTTATCTCTTAATGGGAAATTTAACGACAATACCGGGACGCGGTCTCCGTATCGATCTTTAAACATTCAAGGCCGCCTCAAGGTCGAATAATAATTTATAGTTTCATACAGCCGAGATCGTAATTAATGACGTATATCGACGGTTGATAAACGAAAGGGCGTAACCGCTGGATCGATATACGCGGGTTACGCCCTTCCGATTCTCAGCCGCCGATACATATGTGTGCACGTCGACGATAATACCCGAAAGTGGGAGTGGTACCAGGGCGTGGAGAAAAACGCTACAGTACAGTTTCCTTTTTTTTATACTTTCGCGAGACGCCGACTAAAATTTCAATGTCAAATAAATTCTGGTTCGCGTGCCTCGTGGCGAACGTCGTATTACCTAAGGATGCTACCAAACGAACGTTTGTAGACCGTGAGGGCGTAAAGGTCGTGTTAGTGCGATATGAAACAAGACTCGGTCGGTAACAAAAACTGTGATAATTTTTTCCACGGATTTTCAATATTTTTTACTACACCCAAATTATTGCCGCCATCATATAATACTAGAGTAGACACTAATAATTTGATTTACCTCGGAAGAATTTACCGTCATTGGACAAAGTGGCGATCAAGCCACTTTAGCTTTTAACTCTTAAAATTTTGTATTTTATTCTTAAGTTTCTTTTATTCCCAGATTTTGTGTATTTAAATCTCAGCAATTACTATTTTATGCTACGTTATCGGTATTGTAATTCGCTCGATTAGGTATGAAAATTGAGAAAAAAATGAATCCGGACGGAATTAATTTATTTCTCAAATAAATTAGCACCATTGAATAAAGGTAATTTGAAAATTGCAACAATTTCTCTCGCACGCACAGCTGTTCCACTTCCCCTTAAGGGCTGATTTACTGAGGCTTTTGAGTCTTGAGAACAAAGTCGAATCAGTTTCAAGAACATCTAAAATACCGCGGTTGGTAACAAAAACTGTAATAAATGTTCTCTAAGGATCCCCAGTATTTTTCGCTAAAAGCAAATTATTGGCTTCTTAATATAACACTAGAGCAGCCGCTAATAATTTGAATTACCGCGGAAGCGTTTACAGTCAGTGGAAAAACTGAATTACAGTTTTTGTTACCGACTGAGCGTGAGTCGAACGGGACGGAGGGCTCCTCCCCTGTCGCGTTTCAAGTTAAAGGTCGATTTATTAATCGGCCCTTGAGGCTCTTTAAAAGGCTCAATAGAGCCTTTTTAGTCTTGGGGACGAAGTCGAACAAGCTTCAAGAGGATGTAACAACACCGCGGTCGGTAACAAAAAACTGCAATCAATTTTTTTTTACGGATCAAACGAAAAGTCTCATCAAAAGCGGCTATCGTGCCAGCTATCGATGAGGCTTCTCTTTCGACCGCACATGCCGATACCAGTGACAAAAAGTTGATTACAGCTTTCGTTACCGATAGCGACTTGGTCTTAAGAGCATGTGACACACTTTCTCAGCGTGTCTCTCTCGCTCCGCCGAGAGCGCCACTGATGCTATCTCTGTCGCACTCCATATTGTTTCACATGCTCTTAAGGATGTTTGGGCCAAAATCGCGGGAGGGGAACGGGAGAGGGGCTCCGCTGACCGCGTTAGTCATTGTGCGAGTCAGAAACACAGACAAAGCAAGCGGCTAGACAAAGATAGGGACTTTCGTTTATTGAATTTATCTAAGAAACAAAACGGTGAATCTTCTTGAAATTTGGACACAATCTGTCTGATAGTGTGCCCTTCGCTGTGGTAGGTTTTTTATTCGGATCTTACAAAAATTGGCGGAGAAAATCGCTACATTCTGTCGTTACCGACCGATTTCCGAAGCGTTTACACGGTACCTTATGTAGCTTTGTACACGCATTACTAAAAAAACTACACGGTCAAAAAATTTTAAAAAAATTGCAAACGATTCAGTGTGTCTTTTCCTACAGAGTAGCAAAGTTTTATAGCGATCGAACAGAAATGCCTTTTGGCCCAAACATCCTTAAAGGGCTGATCGATGCTTGCACCTTTCTGCCATTCTCATTCCACCTTTCTCTCCTCTCTCGCAGCAGGTAGCACTATCGCGGCGTTAACATCCCGAAGCTTTTAACCGTGCGCACCTCGAGATCGGATTATCGTTTAGCCATGCTATGTGTATACTGGTGGTAATGTGGCCGGGTGGGGGGAGGGAAAGGAAGGGTTAAATGTGCATGCTCTCTCCGTTTCTACTCGCGAGACGAGACGCGCTCTAGGTGCGGGCATGTAAGGTCAGCGGAGAGAAAACGTATTACACAAAACCTCCTAGCGCGAACGAGTTAAAGAGAGAACCCGAGTATACTCCTCGATCTTGATTCACACGCGAGAAACTCACCGGAGGCAAAGTTTGATCGCGAGGAGGGAGAAGCCGGCAACGAGACGGCAGGCGGGCTGGGTCAAGGTGCGGCTTGTTTTACCCTCGCCCCCCCCCCCTGTCTCTCTCTCTCTATATATCTCGACGAGCTCACTTTAACTCTAACCGAGCTTACGAGCTATCCTATACCGTTATACAGTGTTCTCTGAGCGCACGGTGAAACTGGCCGAGTAAAATACAATTTTTTTTTTTAATTTTAGAATGTTTACGACATTTAATTGATTTTCCGATGACGAATTTTTTTGTTTTTTAATCAAATATATTTTCAGGTTATATGGATTTGATTGATGGATAGGCAGGATAGTTTGAACGGCGGTAAAAAATTCACCGAACGTGGTCAGCTTCACCGTGCGAATGTGAAATAATAGCCGCGTCTTTACATACACGAAGGTAGGCGGAAACCACGCGCGCCCCCGAAGCTTCCCCAAGTGCACTCGGTCGACGCGAAGGGTTCGAGTTATACACGGACAGGGAGAACGAGAAAGCGAGTGAGTTCCCGGCTGCCTCTAATGTGCGAAGGTGTGTGCGTGTTGCCCTCGCAGAAATGCAATCGAAAGTGCCCTTGAAAGATTATTTGGAAATAATAATTGCACTGAAACTTCAATGGTAATAGGTCTCGCTCGTATCTCAAACCAGGATATGAATCCATTTCTCTAAGAAACGAATTAATACTCAGGGTCTTTCCGTTCTGTGTTACAACCCTTCGATTTTGGTTAATAATAATGATAATAATAATAATAATAATAATAATAATAATAATAATAATAATAATAATAATAATAATAATAATAATAATAATAATAATAATAATAATAATAATAATAATAATAATAATAATAATAATAATAATAGAAAGCAACTCGTGTCTCCGGTTCCTACTGCACAGCCAGCAGACCGCCTAGCAACGCCTTATCGACGCCTTATCGACGGGTTTGTTTATGGCAGAGACATCGAGACCCTTTGTGGGCCTCACACGGAGGAACTCCCCAGTCTCAAATATTAAGGTGGTACTTGCGGACAGCCTGAGCCCACGTGAATTCAGAGAGAATTGACAGAGGAATTGCTAACACTTCTCGATGAAATAAAAAAAATGAAAAAATGTACCATATGGAAGGTAGTGAAAAGATTGATTTTTGCATAATAATAATTTCAAAATGTTATAAAAAAATTTACGAACAAAATTTCCGAACACATCGCCCGGCAACCTAGCTTTTTTTTATGAAAACGATTGGTTAATTTTTCTGAATGCGAATGAATTTTTTCAGAATTTCGTGCAATTTTTGAAAATTGCCTTTTTAGTTAATAAAAAACGTTATTTTAAAAAGTTACATCAAATTTTGAAAAAATTCATACGTATTCAAAAGATGAACAAATTGTTTTTATATGAACAAAAAGTTAAATTGCCGGCGGTTTTGTCGAACCATTTTTTCCTTACATTTGTTAATAACATTTTGGAATTATTATTAGGGTAAAAGTGGGGAATATGGCCCGGTCCATATCATTGATTTACGTGTTAATTGAGGTGGGACATATTCACCACTTTTACCCTATGCAAAATCAATCAGCACGTATGCTCGATTTTTTTCAGATTTTTATGCCATCGAGAAGTGTCGAGAAGTTCGCAATTCTCTCTCAATTCTCTCCGAACTCACGTGGGCCCAGGCTGTCCGCTAGTACTACCTTAAGAGATGAGGTGCCTCGCGTCACCAGACTAACGAGGCATTCTACAAGGAGTCCCCAAAGCGTGCACATCTCTTCTCAATATTCAAACTTGTATCCGATTATAATGTTTCTCGAGCAATATACAATTTTATAGTCTGCACAGTTTACGGTTTCTTATATTATCATTATTATATTATATAAATATATATTATATATATATATATATATATATATATATAATATAATAATATAACATATTATTATATTATATTATTGTTAATATTACTACTATTAATAATAAATTTCTCGTCTGTCGTCGCGAGTTTGTATGACGTTGACGAGGATCGAGACACAAGGGGTCAAAGACCCCGAAGTCGTGCTCCTACACTTATTATGATATTTATGAGAAGAGTTTTCCCTCGTGGAATGTGACTCAGAGTGGTTTCGACGAAAGTTGCGGGTTCGAGAGGGCGACAGAGTGAGATGGAGAGCGAGGAACCTTTTTCAAAGTTCCCTCGGCAGACGGAAAGGCGCCGAAGCGATTACAAGGGTTGGACACTAGGCATGGAAGTTCACCCCTAGGGTTTGCGAAAAAATTTTCGACTGTCACGCATCCGACACGCGCTCTCCCCGAGCTCCCTTTCCTTCGTCCCTTTGCGCGCCCTCCTTATGTACCATTATTTGCGTCTTCCGACGCTCGTGCGAGCAACTCGACGAACGGATGTCTTGCCGGCGCGACCCCGTGCCTCGAGACGCTTCCGGGGTCGACATTAATTTCGCGGCTAACCGAGCGGGAGAACAATAAAACCGGGCGAGGTGGAGGGAGAAATGACGGGAAGGTTAACAAGCACAGTTCCCGAGGGTAAAGAGTAAATCACAGCGGGCTGAAACTTCCGGACAGATTCCTTTCGCAATCTCTCGACATAGACGTAAATTGCTATGACAAACCTACGCACTGCGTGTGTGTGTGTTTTTTTCTTCTTTCCTTATCTATCGTTTTCCGCACGCATTTTTTTCTGTCTAAACGCACAGGTACAATTTTCCCTTCGCTCTCATCGCCGACCCTGTCCCTCCGGAGGTCGGATGTATGAGGCAACAGCTCATACATCCGACTATATAATAGTTGCAAGGACCAAGCGACACGAGAAAAACGAAGGAAAAGCGACTCATTCGCTCGAGGGCGCGCGCCCACGCTATCCGCTCCAATTCCGAGCCACAACCTTTGCGCTTGCTCGCTGGACGATTCGTCGGAACTTCGATCTATGGACGATAATAATGTAGCTCGAGGTCGGGCTGTGACGAAAATTCAGTGATTTATTACTTTCGACGATAGAGACCAAAAAGTAATTATTTCCCATCAATTCACCCAATTTTTTAAAGCTTGATTTTTTAAGCAGACGATCTTCGTCAAGACCGCGGAGTCTTTGGCTTTTAAGAATAATCATTTTTATTAACCGTTTGATACTTTTGTGAATACACATTATTAGAAACATGCAACTCATGAAAAAAATCACTTCGATTTTCGCACTTGAATTAAAAAAAAAAACCGCGACGGTATTTGTCAATTTTTTGTTTAGAACTTCCGGATCAAAATTGATGCAGATATTTTCAAAAGTACGTTTATCATCAAAGTGGAAAATATGGCACCTTGGGAATTAAAGGGCCGAGGCTCGAGTTTTTAAGGCGCCGCTAAAGGATCAAAATTGAAATAGATATTTACAGAACTACATATATCATCAACGTGGCAAATATGGCACCTTGGAGGTTACAGGGTCGAACATTTTTTTTTTTCATGGCTGCAAGTAGACGATTAATATTGAAGTAGATATTTTTAGAAGTACCTTTATCACCAAGGTAGCAATTATAGCACCTTGGGTATTAAAGGGTCGAGGATTCTCTTTTCAAAGTTCCAAGAAGACGATAAAAATCGAAGTAGATATTTTCAGAAGTACCTTTATCACCAAAGGAACAAATGCGGCACCTTGGGAATTAAAGTACCGAGGACTTTTTTTTCAAGGCTCCAAGTAGACGACCAAAATTGAAGTAGATATTTTCAGAAATACCTTTATCACCAAGGGAGCAAATACGGCATCTTGGCAATTAAAGGACCGAGGATTTTTTTTTCAAGGCTCCAAGTAGACTATCAAAATTAAAGTAGATATGTTCAGAAGTACCTTTATCACCGAGGTAGCAAATGCGGCACCTTGGGAATTAAAGGACCGAGGATTTTTTTTCACCGCTCAAAATAGACAATCAAAATTGCAGTAGATATTTTCAGAATTACCTTTGACACCGGGGTAGCAAATATGGCACCTTGGGAACTGAAGGACCGAGGATTTTTTTTCAAGGCTCCAAGTAGACGATAAAAATTGAACTAGATATTTTCAGAAGTACCTTTGACACCGGGGTACCAAATATGGCACCTTGGGAATTGAAGGAACGAGGATTTTTTTTTCAAGGCTCCAAGTAGACGATAAAAATTGAACTAGATATTTTCAGAAGTACCTTTGACACCGGGGTAGCAAATATGGCGCCTTGGGAATTAAAGGATCGAGGATTTTTTTCAAGGCTTCAAGTAGACTGGGGCATCCGAGAGGATCATATTGCGACAGGCACGCACGGGCCGTGCCGGGGAGAGAGCCTCGATTTTTTTTTCTCTCACCCTGCTTCCACCATTGAGCCTCTAAACTTGTTGGCTCGGCTGCGTGGGCTCTCCGCGAAAATGCAACGATTACAAAGTTGATTTATCGCCTAGACGTTCCGATCGCGTGTCTCCGTGTTACCGGCGAGGTAGACGACGCAGACGGCGAGGACATAGACGAGGCCTCGCGATCCCGTTACAGCCAGGAGGCAAGTCGGGCCTGACTCCGCGTACCTCGGAAGGTGAAGACCTCCGATCGGAGCCGGCAAGACGGATGTTCCTCAAGGCTACGACGGAAAACGGAACGGCGAACTTGCGGGCGTGTTTCAATCAAACCTGTCGCGCGGAACGCGCTTTACGTGCGCACAGTTGTGACATCGCAAAGCCGTGCATGGAGAGGCTTCGGATACGGACTGACGATATGGTTCGCCGATGCATCGGATACGAGGCAATGGCATAGTTTCAACATCTTTTGTACAGTAAATTCTCCCGTCGGAAAAGTAAAAAATTAACGACCGACTGGTGAAGCAAGAAAATAAGTCACATGGGAAAAAACATTGTTTGTTTAACAATCATTTGTTGTCCGGAAATTTTCGCAAAAATGTTCTCGTTAATTTTACAATTTCCGTTCGGTTGATTGAAAAATAAAAACGGTCGGTCGATAAAAATTGAATTGTAAATTTAACGAGAGACTAACTGCGGAGCTCCGTGGGTGAAATGTGTTTGCTGAGCGTAAAAATGTTTTTTTTTTGTACTGTGTACTTCGATTTTTTTTTATCGAACGAGTATATTCAAGAGGAAGGTCAAAAAGTTTAATGTAAAGATACAGATATAGAAACATTAAGGTATAGATAATTTAACATTTTTATCAACAGTGTGAAATAAGCATTGTAACAAAATACATTGTAAACAAATTTAGTTTGAAAATTAATTGACGGTATTGGAAGCATTTTCACATAAACTGTTTCTGAAATTTGAAACAGATGTGCGTTCCAATTGTACAGTAAAATATGTATTTTTAATAGAAATTTTTGCAAATGTTAGGCAACAAATTTGTAACTTTAATATCCGGTATCTTTATTTGATAAAAAAGCGCATGATTGTGCAATTAATGTTATATATACAACTAATATGAGCAAATTTCAATTTCCAATACACTAAATTTACAATTTATTTTTGCAGTGTAAGGACGAGATTGGAGTTCATCGTGAAAATTGCAGTAGTGAATTCAATACTCGGTAAACAAAAATTCGTTTATTTAACAAACCGTTCTTGTCCGAAATGTTCGCAATCATTTTCTCGTCAGTTGTATAATTTCTGTTCGGTTGATGAAAGGAAAAAAATGGTCGTTCGATAAAAACCCGATTATAAATTTAACGAGAAATCAACTGTGGAGCTCTGTGGGCGAGGAATATTTGCCGAACGTACAAATTTTTTCACTGTCTACATCAAGTATTTTATTTTTCATCGAACGCATAAATGTATGAATGCGAGGATGGGATTGGAGTGCATAGGTAGAGAACATTGCAGTAGTGAATTTAGTGGTCGGGACGTTTTTACTCAGTAGCCGTGAATTTGGTCAGTGGCCGTGTTGACGCGGTTTCCGTTGTTTTCAACTAATTATATCTAGTTTGTGTAAACGTGTTTGAGATACGGGTGTTTGAGAAATGTGAATTTCTGCTCGGTCGCGCGGTCACCAGAGTATGTACATACATTTAGTGACGGACGTTCAGGGGCGTTATCCTGAATGCCGCAGCGTTGCGGGTACAAAGGTGTACAGCAGCGTACGGTAAACCGACGGGGAACACGACAAATCGTCTCTCGCCCATACGTCGCCTAGGAATTGCTATGAATTTATACTGCTGCGAGGAGGAAGCCCGGAGCGGTCGGGAGAACATATCAGAGGCGAGCGAGCGGGATGGAGGCTTAAGTACCGAACACGAAGCACTCAGCCAGCTCGTCCACCTCGTGTCCAGTTTGCAGGAAATTATTCACGGCCCATCCGGCAATCGCGCCCACTTAATGGCTCTCTTGCCCGTGCTTTGGAATTCTCGGTTATCACCTCGGCCGAGGGTGACGCACCTTCTAATGTAAACTCCAATCTCTCTCGTTTTGCAGGGCAAAAGTGGCGAATTTGAGATTGTGAACACTTTTTGACTCTATCTCCGGAGGTAAATCCCTTATAAAGACTCGAAAATACCGTTTTAAAAGCCTGACAACGAAATCTTTTTTCGCACATTTTGCATCGAAGTCCACCTTACCAGGTTCTTTTGGATGCTTGGATAATGTGGACAATCGGGATCGGCTAATGATGGGTCTTTTCTAAGATACTCTCATTAAGTCTGCGGACACGGACAATTGACTTAAAGTTTCTTCGGATATCAAGTTTTTTTATGGAAATTAAGTCAATTTCGCTACTATTGCGAGATCACAGAGTGGTCCATATTATAAATAAATAATTAATAAAATCGAGGGCGCTCGAGTGATATTTTTAAATCTCATCGGAAGCAAGGTTTAACACTTAAAATACCTTATTGCTATCAATACGGGAACGGGAAATTTTGATCTTTTTAAACCCGCATTTTGATCTTTTTGAACACCCTGTGGTCCGTATTCCCTCAAATATCCTCCAGGCGTGATCGTTCTTTTCTAGGTAGTAAAAAACACTATGTCAAGAAAATCTCACTTGGCCAAACTGCTATCAATACGGATACGCGAAATTTTGATCTTTTTAAGGACGGGATAAGGTTAATTTGGTGAAAAAAGGCATGTTTTTAAGTTTTTTTTGGCGATACAGATAGTGTTCGTTTATTCAGTAAATTTCCATATGATAATATAACATTTGAACAACATTTTTCTAAATTTTCATTGCAAAATATTCAACATTGAGCGAGTGACAATGAATCTCCGGAAGCGCCTCGAAAAAAAGTTGATTTGCGGTGTTCATCATAACTCGCAACAGAATCATGTGAATCCAAAAAATCAAAATGCATTTGTTAAAGGAGATGTTTCTCGAGGTAATAACGAGAGGATTTTTTTCGATTTTTTAATTTTTCGTAACACTTGGGAGCCAAAAAACCGATTTTAGCTAAAAAACATCGGCTTATTTGTTGTTGAAAAATTAGTAATTATAAAAAAAAAACAAAAAGCTCTCGACAATACCTGGTGAATTATGTGAAGAAGTACTGTGCAAACTTTCAAAACGATTGGTCCAGTAGATTTTGAGTTATCGCGAACACGGACTTCAAATATGACAAGTTTCAGAAAAACGCTTTGAAAAACGCGAAGAGTTTG
>JAPYZC010005396.1:0-12430 GCA_030522665.1 Ichneumoninae sp. A BG-2022a | reverse complement strand
GTGAATATTATTGTTTTCATTGATTTAATTGATAAATCGCAAAGGAATTCTTTTAGTCAATATTAACTAAAAGTTCGCACACCAGAATTCTCGAAATCTACTAAAAGAATTCCTTTGCGAAAGGATAAATATTTTTTAATTACGGAAGAAAGTATTCTTCCGTAATTAATAAATATTTATCCTTTTATAATTAACCGGTGACTTTTGGAAACTAGAAACTATCAGCTTGATATTGGTTTCGTTTATTTCAAGAAAAAAAAAATTTCTTGATAAATTAATAACTGCTGGAATCTTAGGCTGCTCTTAACCGTCCGATCATTGGTACCTTTACCTTAATAAACTTTTTATGCATTGGCTGCCGCGTAAATGACGTTATACGCCGAAGTGGTCGGTAAAGGGAGCATGGTCGAGAATAGAGACATTTACCTTAAGTCTCAGGTACGAAATCTATCAGTTTTTCGGTTTTCGGTCGACGGAAGAAATCTATGAAAAAATACCAAATAAAAAGCCACCGCTGAAAGTTAGCGACTCGAATGTACACTTTCCGGGAATGGCAGTGGGCCACGTTGGATTCGTGAAAAAGCGTCCGTTCCCAAGGGCGTACTTTTGCCTAATATGTACGGCCGACGAGATACGCTCATTTCTCGCCAACTTCCGGCTCGGCAAAACGATCTTTCCTCGTAGACCTTATTTATTTTACCCTCTCTCGTTCCCCATATTTATTTCCCTTTCTCCCGTGTCTACTACCGATCTTTCTTTATTTTACTCTTCCATCCCCCACGGAAAATCTCGACGTTTAGAGGGTTCCGATAGTTTCTAACTCCACTCCCGTTTCTCGGGGTCTCGTCCCTTGGCCACGGAGCGGCTCGCACGGCCGCCCTGAAACTCGAACGAAAAACGACGGGACTTTCTGCGCGTCCATCCTTTTACTTGTTCATCCTCTTCTCGTCCGGCGGTTCGCGTGTCTCCGGAGTCTCATCACTCACTATGCGAGCAACCATTAGATTTATTTGGTCACAGAAGTCCGAACAGTATACCGTTGAATAATAGAAATAGAAACCTATTCTTTTTTTTTAAGTTCTAGGCAAAATATTAAATGTATAGTGTAAAATGTAAAATTTTTTACTCGTTGATAAGTAACGGAATAATGGATATGAAATTTTGGGCAAAACTTAGTTTTTACTTTAATTGTAGCATTGAATCTGGTTTTTTTTTTATAGAAACCTATAATTAATAGAATTAATAGAAATAGAAACCTTTTTTTTTTTAGTTTTAGGTCAAATATAAAATGTAATATTTTTTACTCGTTAATAAGTAACGGAATGATGGATATGAAAGTTTGGGCGAAAATTTGATATTGCTTTAATTGAAATTTTGAATGTTTTTTTTTTTTTTGTAATTTTGTTTTTTTTTAATCCGTGAAACGCGAAATGACGAGGCTTTGGGCGTCCATTCGTTTACTTCTTCATCCTCTTCTCATCCGGTGGTTCGCGTGTCCTCGGAGTCTCATCGCTCACTGTACGAGAAACCATTAAATTTACTTGGTCATAGAAATCCAAACAGTTGAATGATATAAGTAGGAACCTATTTCTTATTTTTCTTATTTCTTATTTTTCAAAACATTTTAGTTCAGTTATAAAAAATATCGATCACAAGAAAAGTACAAATTTCAAATAAATGTACGCTGACTGACTTTCTACAATTTTCTGAATCTACACATTTTTTCCATATAAAAAAAAGTCAAAGTCAATTAAAAAATCTGAAAAAATGCATACGTATGCAGAAATGTGAACAAATCATTTTCATAACAAAAAAAAAATTCGGATTCTGGGGAATTTGTTGAACAATTTTATTTTTCATCGATTTATTAAGAAAATTTTGGAATTATTATCATGCAAAATTAATCTTTTCAGCGCCTTTCATACGCTAGATTTTTTCAGATTTTTAGATCATCCAAAAGTGTTTGCAATTCCTTCTCATTTCCCCGAAACTTATGCGAAGTGAATACTATTAGCAAGGACTACCTTAAGGTAGTACTAGCACAATGACTGTCGCCGCCTAAGTTCGAGAGAAAAAAGACAAAGATTACCAACACTTCTCGATGAGAAAAATAACTGAAAAAATTCTAGCATATAAAAGGTGCTGAAAATATTGTTTGTGCATAATAATAATTTCACAATGTTCATAACCAATTACTGAAAAAAAAAATTGCGCAACAAATTATCCGGCAACCAAATTTTTTTTTTATTACGAAAATGATCTGTTAATTTTTCTGAATACGTATAAATTTTTTCAGTATTTTATCTAATACTTGAAAATTACGATTTTAAACAAATTCTAACATAAAGGAAATGAATAATATTTTGGGATCATTATTGTGGACGAACAATCTTATCAGCATCTTCCATATGTTTGATTTTTTCAGATTTTTATCCGGTCGAGAAGTGTTTGTAATTCTCTTTTATTCCTCTCAAACTTAGGCGGCGTCAGTCATTGCGCTAGTACTACCTTAAGCGCACTGATACTAAAATCTCAACATTTTTCAACTCTATGAGAAAGCAAAAAAAAACTGCAACTGCACTCGTTTCACGAGACAGTTGTGTCTGCTATGTCGCTTGTCCGACGAGTGTCCGGAAGGGTGTACCGGTGAATCAGTGAACAAAAGAGGTCTGAGAGGAAATACGAAACTGTCACGACTGCGTTAAACTGCAGCATTCGAGCTGCGTTACGATAGCAAAGCTACAGACGTTCTTTTACCGTTTCCCTTCAAGATTCCAGTCTCTGTGTACTTGTTCATCGCGCCGCTGCTGCACTCGAGAGACTTCCTTCATATGATTCTTTCTACAGTTTCAAAGATCGCGGTTTAATGTGCTTGGATTCTTATTGTGCTATCTTTTTTTTCAGATCGATTCGAGTTACAAAGATTGATCACATTATTCGCAACTATTCGCGAGGTGAAATTGTACACCTTTGTGCGTTTCTTTCTGCGGTTGGCAATCTTTTTTGTTTCCTTGCTTCGAGTAAAAAGTTTATCACATTTTAGATTCTTCTGTTACAGAAATCACCGGCAAATTTCATTGAGAGACGAAATTTTCTTTTTCGATCCCAATATATATATTTTTTTAATGCGTTTCGCTCTATAGTTTCAAATCATTTTTTTTCTTCTATTCAGTAAAAAGGTGATCACATTTTTTAAATCTATCCGTTACAAAAATAACCGGCAAATTTAACCGAGACGCGAAATTTTCTTTTTCAACCCCAAAATATATATATATTTTTTAATACGTTTTGTTCTACATTTTCAAATCTCTTTTTTCCTTGCTTCGCGCAGAAAGTTTATCAAATTTTTTATCCGTCCGTTACAAAAATCACCGGCAAATTTAATCGAGAGGCGAAATTTTCTTTTTGGCGCCAAAATATCTTAATTTTTATTTTTAATGCCTTTCGTTCGACAGTTTCAAATCTTTTCTTTCCTTGCTTCGAGTAAAAAGTTGATCAAATTTTTTTTTTTGTCTATCTGATACCGAAAACCCGGGCAATTTAATCTCGAGATGTAATTTTCTTTCTCGAGCCCAGAATATCTTAAATTTTTTTGTTTGTTTTTTAACGAGGAGATTGCACGAGCGAGCAACGACCGTGCAATCGAGGAGTGTTTGATAGGATGTCTGGTCCCGAGTAGAGTCATGCACCTCCGCAGGACGATTTCATTTCTTCAAACATTTTTTTCCCGCCCGTCTCATCGTCTCGTCGCGTCGAGGCGAGAGTCGGAAAAAGAGCGGAGAACAGTCGGAAAGTTGGGCGAGGCGTGGATCGACAGTAATAAAAAAAAGTGCCAAAGAAAGGAAGAAAGCGATGGAACGTTAGGGAGGGACAAGTTGAGCATTATAATGAACGGCGATAGGGACAGACAATAACAGAGTGGCTAACAAATTACATCCGTATCTCGCTCCCTTTGACCTATCCCAACCGCTAATTTCATCCTATAACACTGCACGGTGTTATACAGCCAAGTGCAACCTCCATACAGGCCGCTGCAAAACTTTTAGTTTTAGCCACAAATCCCATTTATCGACTTTTTATTTTTTCGTAAAAAAAAAAAATTGAGATTTTAATGTCGGAGTACTTAAAAAATAGTCCATTTTGCTTCCTCATAGAGGAAGCTTTATAATATAAAATAGTCCTCATAGAGGACCATTTTTCCAATCATTTTTAAGAAAAAAAGCTTCCGCTATGAGGAAGCAAAATTGACTATTTCTTAAGTAATCTGACATAAAAATCTCAATTTTTTCTATTTTTTTTTTTTACGAAAAAATAGCTTCGCCTGAGGAAGCAAAAATCCATCTATTGATTCCTTTTACATTGTATATCTATTTCGCGTTGTGTGTGCGAAGGCATCGCGGAGTAGCTGATGCACTCGTCATAAAACGCGACTCAAACGACTATACACTGTAAAAGAAATTCGTACGAAATTGAATGTACATTGTAAAAAAAATTGTAAATTTAATGCACCAGGCTGTAAGTTTTCATGCAAAAACTGGTACATTAAATTGAATGTACAATTATATAAATTATAAAAATTAAAGTAAATTATTAATTATTTCCTATGTTTTTAATACATCAATTAATTAATTTACTGATGAATTTCTGATATTGTATGTAAAAGGGTTTCTCCCGTAAACTAATAAATAAATAAATAAATTAATTAATACATCATACAAAAATTCATCACAATTGCACGTTAAATTTAATATACCAGTTTTCGGATAAAAACTATTAAATTTCACCCCGTGTTCCACGCAAAGGGTTAAACCGAGTGCATTGACGTCGAGGAATATTCCATCTAATGTTTCCTTGTCACATCTGTGGGGAAGCGAAAATCCATCTATTGATTCCTTTTACATTGTATATCTATTTCGCGTCCTGTTTACGAAGGAGTCGCGCAGTGGCTGATGCACTTGGATATTTTCTCGTCATAAAACGTGACTCTCGTCGGGGGTGGCTATGAACGTTCGAAAATGTAGACACGTTCGTGAGGTGCCCGCAAATACCGTCAGCTCGCTGCACCCCGGCGCTCCGCCGTTTTACGGTGCGGGCTTCGAGTTCGCTCGTACGCCGGTAACCACGAATACCACTATCGCTACATTTTATTCGCTTTCCGGAGCAAACGCGAAACACCCTCAGGCTTTCGCGCTGCTTTTCTAGCTGCGGTTGCATCAAAGTCGCTGAATTATCGTCCGCTCTCCGAAGTTACAAATGGTGTCATTTTAGCGACCGCAACATTGCGTGTCCCTGCAATATGGTTCGCCTGGAGAACGGTGACAAAATGGCCCATGAGCGAAAATTCGCAATTCAAAATGTTAACCCCCTCTCGCGGTCGCGCTCGACCTGACGTTTAGCTGCGGTCCCGACGGCTCGAATCTAGTCGGCTGTTCGAAGAATGTTCGACACATCGAACTTTTAAAAAATAATAATAAAAGAACATAAAAAAAAATGGAATAAAAAATGTATATTAAGGAACCTAATAATAAAAAATGTGTATTCAATAATAAACATTCGAAAAATATCGGGCGAATTTTCGGATGGAGGTAAAATAAAAAATCGCCCATAAGCGCAAATTCGGGATTCAAAATGTTAACCCCTTCTCGCGGTCCCGCTCGACCTGAAGTTTAGCTGCGGTCCCGACGGCTCGAATCTAGTCGGCTGTTCGAAGAATGTTCGCCACATGGAACTTTAAAAAAATAATAATAAAAGAACATATTTTTTTTTTATTGAATAAAATATTGGTATTAAGGAATTTAATAATAAAAAATGTGTATTGAATAATAAATCTTCGAAAAATATCCCGTTCGACAATCATGTGTATTCAATATGAGGTGAATATTCGACTGAAAGTAACACGAAAAATTAATATTGAAAGAACTAATAATAAAAAATCTATGTTCCATAATGAAAATTCTAAAAATATCCCGTTCGACAAAAGTGTGTATTGAACGTCGCGTGAATTTTTACCCGGAGTGACGACGGAGGGTTCAATAAAGAAGAAAATCCTTCATCGATAAATAATTTTTAAAAATTGTTTTTGCCGTAATTTTTTACAAAAAAAAAAGAATTTTTTTCTCTCGTGAATCGATGAAAAGGAGTCACGTGTGTCGGGTCGATAGCTAGCGTGAAGCCGATTGGGCCGAGTACAAGCCGAGGGCTGTCTGGGAAATTGCTTTACGATTCAAGCTTAACAGACTCCATTGTTAGCTCTCAGGAACGTCGTGTAAATTATTGAAGACCAAGGTGCTCTCGTGCAGATGGTGTATGATAGTGCATTACGCTCGTGCAGCACGAGGCAGTGAACCAGACAATAAATAATGTATTCGAACGCGATGGGTCGATTACCCATTAAGCAGATAGGAATTATTGAAACACTAGAAAATTCAATCTCATCATTCAATTACACCGTAACGTAACGATACCAATTCTCGCACACGTTCCAATCATTGGACAGTCCTACACTTTAGAAAACGGTTTTAAATTCAACACCGCCATGTGATCCATATTTTGCTTACACTGACTTTTAGAAGAAAAATCGTTGCTTAGACTGCACTGTAAAAAAAAAATTGTAAATTTGATATACCGGACTAGAAGTTTTTATACAAAAACTGGTACAAGACATTCGATGTACAATTATGATGAAAAATTAATGTACTCTTTCATTGAAATTAAAGTAAATTATAAAAATTAAAGTACTCTCATAATAACATTAAAGTAAATGATTCAAAGTACAGTATTTCGAATGTTTTTTTATCGCAATTGTACATTAATTTTTCATCGCAAAACGGGGCATGGGGCAAAACGTAATTTTCCAATAATTTTATGATGCCCGAATTCGCCCTATCGGATACATAAGTCTTTTCTGCCCAGTTTTGCCACCTTGTCCGATCGAAAAATGATTGGAAAATTTAGTTTTGCCCAACTGCCCCGTTTTGCCCCGTTGCCCCATTTTGCCCCGCTCTTCCCTACATTAAATTTAATATAGCAGTTTTTGCATAAAAACTTCCAGTCCGCTACATTAAATTTCATACAATTTTTCTTTTTTGTGCAGGAACAAAAACAAATTTTATTTTTGTTTTCGCATAAGCTTTGGATACGTTGACAAAGTCGTGTCACTCCGTTGAAAAAGGTTATAATTGTGTTTCGAGTTTAGTACGAAACGATGTATCTCGACCGTTGAATTTATGCGATAGCACGTTGCGCACACATTTTACGGAGCGAACGAGCGATACTTTAGTCACGGTCTATGATTTTCCAACAGCTTCCTCGTCGTTGTACTGCTTTAACGACTTCATTGTTACGAGCGTTTATCTGATCGTATAATATCGTCATTGACTCTTAACGCCGGTACGTGGACACGGGGTGGTTTTCGTTCAACAAGGACCCAAATTCTGATAGACCTCGATCTTCGAACGGCTAGAAACAAAAATAATCGGTTTTCGTAGCATATGGAATGGAATTCAAGTTTGATGGGCAGTAGCTAGGAATGCGATTGGGTGGATAAGTCACCGATCGATAATTGTTAAATTTTGTTCAATTAAAGGTAGGGGAGAGCGGGGCAAAATGGGCCAACGGGGCAGAACGGGGCCGTTGGGCATAACTAAATTTTTCAGTCATTTTTGGATCGGACAAGGTGGCAAAACTGGGCAGAAAAGCCTGATATTTTGCCCAAAAACCCCGTTTGGCCCCGTTGCCCCATTTTGCCCCCCTCTACGCCTAGAAGTAATATAACTCCATTTCATGCTACAATTTCGATAATTCGGTTTTCGTAGCATATGGAATTCAACTTGAATGGGCAGTCGGAATGCCATTGGCGAATGATGGTGGGTGAATGGGTAAACCGATGGGTAACTGTTGTAGTTTTTCAAATCCCATACCCTATAAATTCGGTAAGTCGGTTTTCGTAGCATATGGAATGGAATTCTACTTGGCTGGGTATTATCTAGGAATGCGATTGGTAAAGGATGCGGGTGGATAAGTCACCGATCGGCAACTATTTCATTTCGTTCAACTAGAAACACACATGCGTGGAATTAATGTAATTCCATGCATATGCAAAAAATTCGGTAATTCGGTTTTCGTAGTATACGCAATGGAATGCAACTTGGATGGGCAGTAGCTCGGAATGCGA
Organism: Ichneumoninae sp. A BG-2022a; assembly: GCA_030522665.1. Classification (NCBI taxonomy): domain Eukaryota; kingdom Metazoa; phylum Arthropoda; class Insecta; order Hymenoptera; family Ichneumonidae; species Ichneumoninae sp. A BG-2022a. The sequence continues at coordinate 4,257 of JAPYZC010005396.1, read as the reverse complement.
GTGGCGAATGATAGTGGGTGAATGGGTAAACCTATGGGTAATTGTTGAAGTTTTTTAAATCCCATACCGTATAAATTCGGTAAGTAGGTTTTTGTAGCATGTGGAATGGAATTCAACTTGGATGGGCAGTAGCTAGGAATGCGACTGGCAAAGCACACACTGACAAAAAATTACATAGTAAAAGCAACAAGACTTATTTTTTACCATAAAAAATATTTCCCAGCCGGAACGTTTGCATTTTATAGTTACAGCAATGACAAAACACCATCATTGCAACAATAATTGTAGTTTAATCAATTGAATACACTGATAAAAAATCCGGTTGAATCAACGAAGATTCAGGCAGGGACGTTCAACTAAAGAGTTTGTTGATACAGCTAAAAAATTATTTAGTTCAACAATTTGTCGGATGATTTCACCAAAATATTTTTGGGTCATTCAAATATTTCGTTGGACCAACTAAATATTTATTTGAACGTCCCTGTCCGAATCTTAGTTGATTCAACGGTACTTTTTTATCAGTGTGTATGCTATCAGAAAGTATCTATATAGACGTTCCCCCTGGAAACTATTCGCTATAGTAGGAAATACCATCATTTTTCTCAGTGCAGCGGACAAGTAAGTCACCGTTCGGCGATCGTTACATTTTTTCACCCCCAGAATTGCCTGGAAATAATAAACAATAAACATTTCCATCCCGTGCGCTATAATTTCGGCAGATCGCTTTTCACAGCACATAAAATAGAATTCCACCAAAAAAAAAAAAAAAAAAAAAAAAAAAAAAAAAAAAAAAAAAAAAAAAAAAAAAAAAAAAAAAAAAAAAAAAAAAAAACAAAAATCAACAAAATAAAAAAAAACAAGCATTCTACATTGCATAAACATTAGATTGCACGTGTATGGAACGATGTAAGAGAGGAGAGGGGAAGGTGAAAATCGTGAAGGCGATAAGAAAACTCGAGGAGGGAAAAAGCGTTACGATATTTCATCGCTATCGAGCGGAAGGGAAGGTAAACGTATCGACGGTGGTGCAACCGTGACTGTGTATTCAGTCCGGGTCGAACGCGACCGGTGTGGCAATGCGCGTCTGGCATATGGAGAGTGCTGCTCACAGGTACTGGGGGGGGGGGAGGGGGGGGGGGGTGGAAAGCTTGGAAATAGAATATACCGAGGTATGTGCAGCAGGAATACCTGTGCCGAGAAGCTAAAAATCGTGAAAGTCGTGCTTGTGCCGTTGCCGAAGTTACTCGGTGTGCGCACTGAATAAAGTGCTTTATTTTCGGATACAGTACGGAGGGGAGGGGGGGGGAAGGGGGTACTGGGCGAGCCAAGAGAGGAGAAAAATTTGATATCGAACCGTGAAATGGAAAAAGCGAGTACACCGAAAGTAGCAGTTCGCTATTGTTCGTCAGAACTGCAGCATTGAAATGCAAATTCGGTGAATATCGAAAAAAAAAAAATGTATGAACAATTTTGTCGACTCTAGATTAGTAAGGTGAACGGCCCAACAACTGACCACCTAAGCTCCACGTGGCATTGAAAATTGTTCAGGATAGTCGAGGTATTGAAATAACTGGTATCACAGAAAAGTCTTAGGGGAGAGCGGGTTAAAATGGCACAGTGGGGTAAAACGGAGTAATGAAACGAAATGCAATTTTCCAATGACTTTTGTTGGGTTGAAAATCCGGATGTATAGTTGGGACAGAATGGGGCATCCAAAAATTATTGCAAAATTGAGTTTTGCCATCACTGTCCCGTTTTGCCCCACTGTCCCAATAATTGACTAAAACAAGTATTATCTTATTATTTTTGACAGTTTTTAAATAACAAGCTCAAAATATACGCACTGTTGTAAATTACCTGATAAATGTCCTACAATTTTGTCATATAGCCAATATAGTGACCTATCACCTACTGTGTCGTGATAGGTCACTATACGGGCTTTTTTACGTACGGCATCTTTATAGACCAAATTCTCACCCACTTATTTTCCGGCGAAATTGCAATTTCTCATTCTTTTCTAGCGCACTACCGTTTTAATTGACCTTTAATCACACAGTACAACTTGAATTCATAATACGCTTCTGATAAAGAAAACGAACCAATTTTAGAAACGTGACCTTTTAACGAAACCTACGAAAAAAATGGCCTGCGCGATCTTGTTTCTGGCGAGTTCGAAGATAAAACTCTGAAAGTCGACGATTTTATAACAATTTGTCAAGATGCTTATTCAATCACATGGAGCGCAATATAGGGTAAAAGTGGTGAATATGGCCCACCTCGATTAACACGTAAATCAATTATATATGCACCGGGTCATATTCCCCACTTTTACCCTAAAGAATGTACAAAAAAAAAAAAGTGAGCACGCCGGGCATAAATAGAATTCTCTATCGTGGCTAATACGATTAACGAACAGTAATTGGGCGACGTTAAATAATTGGGTCGTTGACCTTAAATTTTGTCGGTGAAGAGGCAAAGCCTCGTGTTTTTCTTTCGGTTTTTCGGAAGGGTCGCAATCTGCGATAAATTACATTTCCGCTTTAAACTTACTCCACTTCCGTGGCAGGACGATGAAAAAGTGTCGGCGATAGTCAATTTGCCGAGGGCTAACTCGATAACGACTGTTTAAGTAGGCAATTTCAAGTTTCTATCCACTCTTAAACCATCAAGGTCGGGTCGAGATGCTTGGGGTCCCCTCAACTTCCTCTCTCTCCATCTATTTCTCCCTCCATTTATAAATTCCTGCAGAGCATCTCATTCCGGTATGATAGTTTTGTTAATTAAATTGCATGTTCCGTTTATTACTCGGCAGACCTTAACCGTTCGTCACCGTAAATTTCTATATCCGAGGGACGAAGTGTTCGGGAAAAATGCTGTGGAAAAATGCCTTACATCTTCCGGTATAACGAGAGCTTTAATAATTGCATACTCACTGCTTTCAATACTATACTCTCGTATTCGTAAATATCTCCGGGTATTTGTGAGTATTTGCGAGTATTTGCGAGTATTTGCGAGTATTTGCGAGTATATTTGCGAGTATTTGCGAGTATTTGCGAGTATTTGCGAGTATTTGCGAGTATTTGCGAGTATTTGCGAGTATTTGCGAGTATTTGCGAGTATTTGCGACTATTTGCGAGTATTTGCGAGTATTTGCGAGTATTTGCGAGTATTTGCGAGTATTTGCCTGTGTTTGCCTGTGTTTGCCAGTGTTTACCAGTGTTGCGAGTGTTTGCGAGTGTCTGTGAGCATTTGTGAGCATTTGTGAGCATTTGTGAGCATTTGTGAGCATTTGTGAGCATTTGTGAGCATTTGTGAGCATGTGAGCATTTGTGAGCATTTGTGAGCATTTGTGAGCATTTGTGAGCATTTGTGAGCATTTGTGAGCATTTGTGAGCATTTGTGAGCATTTGTGAGCATTCATGTAATTTTGTGAGTATTTGTGAATATTCGTGAGTATTTGTGAATATTCGTGAGTATTTGTGAATATTCGTGAGTATTTGTGAATATTCGTGAGTATCTGTGAGTATCGGTACGAGTATCTAATCGACATGAGGTTATTTATTAAACGCTGGTTACGATAGCCTGAACTCCCATTGCGGTTTCACGTTACCCAAATGGCAATCGAATATGTCACTCGCGCTCAGCCGGCAGATGAGTCGGTCGGGTTCCGATTCTTGTCCGGTGTACTCGACCGGAAGTGCCGCGTTGCTAATACATAACAAGATCATCGAGATAAACGGGGTGTCGGTCCGGTTCGATAATACATGTAGCGCCGCGTTATTCTCGTCTCGTCGAGTGTGAAATTCAACGCTTCTCCTCCATCTCGCCGACCGACGTGCCGCTGCCGTTCCAACACCGTGACGTCTCTAGTGGACGGACATTTCCGCTACGCTCCGTATCGGTCAACAGCGAGAACGTTAATTCATCTTCGGACAGCCGTTTACCTTATTTCATTTACCATTATGACATCTTTCCCCCTCACCGCTTGTAATTTATTCCCCGTCCGAAATACTCACAGACACTGACGAATATTCACAGATACTCATTAATACTCATGAATACTCACAGATGCTCATAAATACTCACAGATACTCATAAATACTCACAAATACTCACAAATACTCACAGATACTCATAAATACTCATGAATACTCACAAATACTCACAGATACTCACAGATACTCACAGATGCTCACAGATACTCACAGATACTCACAGATACTCACAGATACTCACAGATACTCACAGATACTCACA
>JAPYZC010005395.1:0-14450 GCA_030522665.1 Ichneumoninae sp. A BG-2022a | reverse complement strand
TGATTTTTTTCAGATTTTTACACCATGAAGAAATACTAGCAATTTTCTCTTATTGGTGTCGAACTTATGTGAAGTCAGCGCGCAGCGAGACTCCCTCCTTAATCGACCGATCTGTCGAGTGTTACCGCTGCCGCAGACGTAAACACCGATGCAGACGTACACACATATGAGCAAACATAACGATCAAGGATCCCCGTAGTTGGGCGGGACAACTCTCGACGTTGCTTTTCGCCCCGGCTCGCTCGATCTTATCAAACGGCGCACAACCGACTCTCTGAATCCTGACTACTCGCGCACTCCATCTCGCTAATATTATCATTTCCAATATCTACGACGCGGCGTAATACGCGTACGCGCATTATACTACCATATGCCACGATGGTGGTCTTTGATTTATCGGCGTTGACTGCTCCGATGCGTCGAAAGATATTCTTCGTTCCTCCGTCCAGTGCGATTTTCCCATACTTTTTTTCCTGTTTACAATTGATTTGAATATCCGATAGGGACAAACGTGAGCGGATCGCCGACGGGTTTTTTAATTGATTTATATTACTGTGACTTACAGACACAACAAAGATTAAAAATTAACGCTTGAGAAGGCGTGGCCTTTGATTTTATTTATATTTCCTATGTATTTCTACGGTAATATGATTCGATAGATTAAGAAGGCTGGGGCGCTTCACACTAGTAAAATTAGTGCTACATTTTTTAAGTCTTTTATAAAAATAGTTATTGGCATTACAACAGATTTGTTAAAATGTTAACTGCTTTGTGCTAATTTTCGAAAAGGTACATATTCGTTCAGTTTATTTCAAATAATGATCCGCTATTTTTGCTCGATTTAGATGTATCACGGCTCATTCTCTCCCTTGAAAGATGTTCTACGAATTCACCACCTAGATGTTCCACAGTATTTTCCATTTAAAGATGACAGCTGTTTGTCTATGAAGAAATTTCGTTGATTGATAAACAAAAGGCTGTCATTCTTAAACGGAAACTACTATCGAATAAAATATTGTGGGACTTCTAAATCCTTGAATTTTTTGAAAAATCTGTTTGTTACGCTTGTCACGAGTTTTTAAATCAAATATCACGCGAATAATAAAATGAGTCACAGTTTTATCATCAGCGATGAAGATTAGATAAAAAAAAAATCAGAATATATAAAAACGACAAAATCCACAAAATTCAGTCAACGATTTTCGTGAATTTTGACTGTTTCAATTTTATAAGTTGTAGACATTTTGTATGTCACGACAAAATCTGGTAATTTGCACATGGCTTACTCATTTATTACAAATATGCTCATAGCTTTCTCATAGAACAAGTTATCCGTTAAATTGTAATAAAGGAGGAAGCCATGAAAAAATTACTTTGCACCTTTTTTTATAAGTCGTTGGGAAGTACACTGAGGCCTTCTACGATACCTATCTATCCCGATAGAAATTTTAGAACGCTGTATCGAGGCCTGTCGAAGCTTAGACTAGGCCCTGTCAGGGCCTGATGTAACGCTCCGAAATTTCTACAAGGGTACCTACTGTGAATACGTATGGGCAGAGATTCATACGGTGATTTAAATATCAAATGCAGACAGATCGACATGCTGTTGCTGCATTGACTGCCATAAAAATGTTATGCGGACGGCTGAGATCAAGGTTCTTAACAGTCATGAGCTGTTCTTGCCTAATTGATCGACCAAACACCCCGGACCAACACAAATCGGTTCCGTTGCGATTAATCAACGCTTGTCAAATATGTTAAAGTCGAATCTCGAACATCGCTGGTTCGGCGCCCGCTGACATGGATAATAATCCTGAACAAAATGCATTTGACACTAACAGGCGAGTTGCACACTCGAAATACAAGCCGACAAGCAACTCACCGACAGAATACAATCTCGGTGGACTTGCGCGGTGCGTTTAATGCAAAGTTACTTGAAAAATTATACCGTACGGCCGGGAACCACGCCTCTGCAACAAGGCTAGATTTTTATCTGTACCATGCCTCTTATTGCTCATACTACTTCGAATCAGACGTATAGCTGCAGTCGATGGACGCGTTTCATTATTCGTGTGTATCTATTAATTTTTACGTCACGCGATCGCGCACGTAAATTCACAGTAATATGTTGCAACTTTTTTTATTTTTTATACATTTTTACTTTATCGATATTCACAATGTTTTTTAAAGATTAATAATCGAATCTTAAATTTATGTAATCAAATGTAATAATAATAATACGAACACAACTATATGAATTATTTGTTTGATAATACGAATTTGCGATACAAGTGCGGTAAAGCGAACTTTATAAGCACGTTGTGAAGTGAGTCGCTCACTTCACGGCGATCACTGCGCACTCACTTCACAGTTCGCGTATCATGTACAGCATGAGTATCGCATACTATTTTTTGTAACAAATGCAGGGAAAGTGCGTCAAATCCGATCCAATAAAAAATGTGACTAAAACGCGACGAGGGAGTCCAGGAGCGAAGCCCCCGTGGGGTAATGACCCTGAACATATCTCCATGGGACCAAATTCCATCAAGTTATAACTGCTGTATTTTGCATCGCACAAACTTTGCTCGAGGAAGTTCACTTGGAGAATAAAATTCTATAAGTGAACAATTGTTTATTCTTCCTAAAGCCGTGCAGTACTGGAGACTTGCCAAAGATGAAATTTGATGTCATGCAGATATCTTCAGGGTCATGTGGGGTACAAGAGAGGAGCCCGTTTTGGGGGGCTTCGCTATAAAAAATAAAATTTGAAAATAAATAAATTACAAAAAAAAACAAAGAACTCGCAGTACTTTATGAACACTTAATTCGTTTGTGCCACCCGACGAAACTATCCTAATACTGTTTGCATATTCGTTCCGATTTGTTGGGCAATAAATTCTCGACGACACTTTTTGCCTCTTCGTGTATTTTTGCTGTCGTATCGTCTGGATCACACTTTTCGTTTTCGTGATTATTTCCACTCATTTTAGTATTGTCAGGTCGTTTACGTCCTTAGGCTCGAGGATGCTTCGGGACGGAAATGAGAACATGCAGTCACTTTGTCGACGCGTAATTTGACAAACCTATAAACAAGGCTATAAACGTCCGTGTCGTAACAGCGTGCGTAAATTACGAGAAGCGTGCGTTAAGTACGAAGAGCGTGCGTTATGTACGAAGAGCGTGCGTTAAGTACGAAAAGTGTGCGTCAAGTAAAATCGGCCTGATGCGCGCATTCGCCGGGAATTTACACTTGGTACACTTGGCTATAAAGCGCCACTTACGCCACTCTCGGCAGGCCCGAAAACTGACATTTTTCCTGCATGAATTACACAAAAGTAATTGAATGATCGACACATGTGAACGATCACAAAGGTATATCGTTATATTTCTATGTTGAATAATAAAATTATATTAACAAAAATGCATTAATTTATTTTCGTATTACTGTTATTAATTTGTATTAATTCGCTTTAAAGAAAACATCTCTGCAGCGTTAAATTGACGCAAGTGCGTGAACGATAGAAACACGTACACAGTGCAATTCACGTGTACGTCGGGAACGGACGATTAACAAATCAATGCCAGCATTGAGGCGTTACGCACGGTGTCCGCAGCTTGAGTACGACACCGATACCTCTGTATCTGCGACATGCGAATATGTTCGATAGCCGGTCATTATAAAATCGTTGGGTGAAAGAAAGCCACGGTAGAGCGTGAGGATATAAGGACACACGAGCCCGATTGGCAACGCGTGCATATGCTTGCTTGCGCACGGGCTAAGTCGCGTGTGTCGTATCGTTCGTTCGCTTCGGTTAATTCGACATATCGAGAACTTAACTGGTCAACCAGTTCGGTATATGAGACAGGCTCAATTGATTGTGGGCACGTTAGATAAAGCGCAATTTGCCTGCCCGATAACGTGACAAAATTAATTGACGCGGGTTTTTTCTTCTCAGTTACGCTCAATAATCTCGGCTTTGCAGACAGGCAGCCCGGTGGTCTTATGTTCAAATTAAATTGTCAAGTTACTTGAGAACATATGACATAACAATGGTATTGTTGGTTTTTGTCATATATTCCCAACGAAACGTATCTTGAGACTAAAGGAACAGCGGGAAAGTGTGATTAAGGAAAAAAATTATACTCAACGTGATTCAATATTTTGAATGTAAAAAAACAATGTAAAAGAAACATCAAACCCTGCAGGAAAAGTGCGTTTTTTCCCCGATACTTACGGAATGGTCAATTCTTCACGTTTTCGTTTTTACTTCGTTACTACGTACCGTACCGGGCATACCCTTCGCGAATATGAGAAATGCCCGTGAAAGAGCCTTTCCCCGACACGGATATGGTTTTAGGAGTATCCATCATGAAGCTTATGCGCCGCGAAGCACGTAGTCTCTTTTCCGAGAGTGCAGAGCAATTTATTATACAGCCGAATATGCATCGTCGACCTTGTTTTCAAAGACTTTTTACTTTATCTTCACAACCTCGTCAAACCTGAAGCGCGCCACCGTATGTTGCATACAATGCCACAACTTTTTTATCGTTCGCGCGGTTGAATTGCTTTTTTTATATTTTTATTCTATTCATTTTTCAGACTAAACTGAATTTCAGCTGAAAAATATGTTTCGTATTTGTCAGTTTTCACGATCATTCGTACGATTACACGGCAATTTAACGTTCAATTAAATTCGCGTATATCTTGATTGCTTGGTCGATTTAATTTTCTTCGAAAAAAAAGTATTTCAAGATTGTAATTTTGACGATTATTCCGACACTTGCACGGCCATTAACATGAAATTCAATTAGCGTCCACCGCGATATTCTATTAGAAACTGGAAGCGTTTCGGCGTCGGGAAATCAAGAATTTATGAGCTTGTAAATCGAACGATGTGGTCCAACGACTTTCGTCACATACTTACTGCTCGAATTTGTATATTCGATATTTATGCACTCTGCACGTTCGCGGCTGTTGGGACGACGTTTCCCCCTCTCACGTTTCTATATAATACAGACATATCTCAAGAGTCTCCCCTTTGTTTTCTCATTTTTGTAAATCTACGTCTGTAAGTTTCTAATTTACGTATTTATATTTGATTTCTAAACCAACAACACACGGCTCCGGTGGTCCCCCAAGTTAAGCAGATTCGTTCGCGGTCAGTACTTGGATGGGTGACGCATTGACCGTTGAGCGGGAGGCGCTTTCTTCTGAAATTTTGGTGTTTCTGCACTTTACTCAAGTGCTGAAATACCGGAGAATGGGTAGAATATGGCCGTCTGTACCGGCGCGGGTTTGCCGTAGTTTCCCCGTGTCCCTGACAAATGCGGGACAATGCAGCTATAAGTCGGCTACGGACGCACTGGAAGTTAGGTAGATTAGTGCGGACATGGAGTGTTACTGGGAATCGAGTTGGGATTCCATAAAAACCCAAAAAAAGGGCGGAGGAAAAGGAACAACAAAAAATAATATATTTTATTTCTATACAATCTATAAAATATTTGTTACTCGACTGCGCTAAAATAACTACATTCCGTGAGTGCAATACGTCCGGAAAATAGGCTATTATTGACCGATGCTCATTATTAACATGTGCGCATGCGCAGTACAATTTCATTACTCCCTAGGAAATAATAGGGCTCATTACGACCGCTGGAAGCTCTATTACTCTGTTACTAGAAACTATTACTAGAAATGTGGTTATTTTAACGTAACCGGGAAAAAAAATCGTATGCCACAAGGGAGGAAGTGCATTTTCACCTCGTGTGAATTTCTGCCCTCGCCTCGCTCGGGCAACAAACTTCGCGCTCGGTGAAAAAACGCACCTTCCTCCCTTGTGGCATAATATACTATCGAATGCTTCTATGAGAAACAAAATTTAACATTCCAACAGCATAGAAATCCCTTAAAATGAAAGTTCTCTAACGCGTGAGCGGCCCTCCTTCATTGTTTTTGTTGTCAGACCGAGTGAATATCAATGCAATTTTAATTTCATGCTAACGAAGTCTTACAACTTTTTTTAATACTAATTAATTGCATTAGCATACCTCGCTGTGGAAACTGGTTTTGTATGTCTTCTGCGTGTGCGTCGAGAGACGAGGGTACATTGAGACGCTGTTCCGATGCTGAATGAGAATTGCGCGGCGTTACGGGACTCTGAAAACATTATTTTTCTTAACGCCAGTGAGACGTGATGCAGCTTGCGTGCGAGCGATTGGTTCGCAGAATCAGCGAGGAAAAATCGGCGACAAATATTTTACGAATCCCCGCCGATTTATTTAATAGCGTATATTAAATTATTTAATTATGATAAATAAAATCACGCCTTACTGAAACCACATCAAGTGACAACGTACTCCGAGAATTATCATAGATCGTTCGATTTCGATATCGAGCTGCACCCGCCGTGTCGACACGAAGAGATCGAGTTTTTTTTTTTGCCCAACCTCTAGATAATTATTAACAATTCAAATGGGATTGCTACAATATCACGTTCCGGAGGCCTGCCTCGTTCGCGACCAATCGCCGCGGTGCGAGGGAGAGGGTAGAAAAGCAGCTTGACGTGAATACATTTTAAACGTTCCATAAATCATGCATGAGATATTCAAACAGCACGTGGGTATCATAACGAGCGTTCTTAATGACAGAAAAAACCGAGGCTAATAAAAGAATCAGCAGAAAAGTAACTAAAAATCCTGCTACCAGTTTTTATCGCGATAGGCAAATTCTAGAAAATTTGTTCGAAAACATTAGACGGAAGGTGGGGTAAGACGGTACAGGTAAGCCCAATCCGTTCGGCAAACACGAAATTTTCTGCGATTTTCTCTTTCCAACGATAACAACTTGCCTCATGCGAAAGAAATCGAATCGAAAAGATATTTCCTCATAAGCGAGACTCTGCCATTGCGAAAGGAACAATGACTGCGAGAACGCAGCTTGCTTAATTTAATTGAGTGCAATCGTTTAATTGGCATTATTTTTTTTTACTTTCAGAAACGATGTGTTGACAAGCTTGCAAAGTATTCTCCGTTTTGCCTCAACTTCCGTCGCGACACCGTCATACGTAATGTATACGCGCTTCCTGATGTATATTGTGGGATTGTCGGACGTAACGTAAAAGTCGGCGAATATAAGAATAAAATGAAATATTGTAAGAAGGAAAGATAAGCGGATTTTTCCAAGGTTCTTAGATCTCAGATAATTAAGTTCCCTTGCCCTCGTTCTTGATTCCCTTGATTCGTAGCACTTGGCTGCAGAGAGCGTCGACTTTTTTTTTGTCATATTTAATTTCGCACAAAGTGCGATTCGAGACCGAGTTCCTCGCTCCTGCTCGACAGCAATGTTCGCCCTCTCCTCTTGTACAATACAATTTACAGCAATTTCATCGAGTTATCTTGATAATTATACCAAGGACTCAACCAGTAGCAATCTATAAGGCTACCATATAAGCATAGACATTTCACTGAACGGTGCATTGTACAGTATCTATAATCAAAGGATAATTTGCATATTTACGACTGTTATGGGATATGATCAGATACGGAAGAGCCTTGAATAGAACATTGAAATAGTTCAGTAATGCTCTTCGATGGTGGCTGGATAATTGACGGCGTAGTTAAACGCTCACTTTTACGTCGATCCACCGGAATAAGTCGCACTTATTACTGTCATTATAAAAAAACCAGGTGTCGAGATTTTTGTTCTACCGTTATAACATTCAGGTGTGCGGCTTGTCGCATTAGACTTTGAATTACTGTCCCAATCATTAAACTCTGCCCTAAACGGATTCCATTCCACAATTACTCACAACGCGCGTCCCTGGAACACTTCGGATTCTTGACCATGAAGAAATTCCGATAGAATAAACACTATTTGTATGTAAACAATTATATAAATTCACTTTTTCATCGAAAAAAAGAATACACATACGGCAAAGTACTTAGCGAACATGATAAGCGATGAAATAAGATCGCCATCTATCGGATTGATGAAGAATTACGTACATACTGGAGGAGCGTTCGAGTGATAAATATATTGTTCAAATTGATAGATTTGTTATCTTTTGATTGAAACGTCGAAAGTAGTCTGCACGTCATTCAGGAGTCAATTTGTTTAATTGGTTTTTTTAGGTAACTTGATGTAACGGAAGACACCTACCTTATCGACACAGCTGCTGGATGTCGCTACGAATCCCACTGCAGAAACGGTAGTATACTGCGATGGATTTCACCGTTTCGGCTGAGTCCCTGAATACCGGCAGCGGGATGTACGTTGACACTCTCAGCCACGGACAAACAGCTGTTGGTCAAGGTGCGATTCAATTTTACATTAAAGGTATAGTTATTTTTGTTTTTATTAAAGGTACGCGAAGTATAAAATGGGTGGCTGTAGAAACTACTGTATCATCAGTTTGTTGGGTCAAGCCATTGATCCAACAAACCAATCCTGCCTTATGAACTACCCCACATAAAACACCCATATGTAAAAACATGTCATATTTTTTTTACATTTCTGCAATTGATTGCTGCAATTTTTTTTAGTTTTCAAAAATAAATACTCGGCGAATTTGACCTTGGCATAATTTGCCCGTACAGCCGATATAAGTATTTTCTTAGACGGTATTAAAGTATATTATGATGGATATACTTTAAATTATCATAGCTTATAAGCTACGATTAGTGTTTTTGCCTTCAGGGCGGACAGGAATCCGACTAATCGAATTGCAAATATATTTACAGACTATTTATTACGATTTTCGACGTCCGACAACTTTATTTGACAATTTGCATTCAAAATATGATTTCGCTTGGCTGCGGGGACCACCGAACTCGTACACCAATCCGCGTATATACCGCTGTCGGTCAAGCTGCGATTACATTTTTTTTCACCCCCCTTTTGAAGACCCTAGCTTCTGTGTGCCATCTAGCCAGTACTGTCGTATCAATTTTGACGACATTCAAATCCCTCGTAAAGTTTACGACCGTAGCCCTGTTACCCCCATAACTGTATCTCAATTGCACGAGGGGACAGGAAAACTGCACTGTAAAAAAATGTCTGCATCGAAATTAATGTACTTGTATTGGAAGCTTTTATGCACAAACTAGTGTAGTAAATTTAATATACAAATGTTGTGTACAATGAACGTACGGTAAATAAAAAATTAAAAAGTGGTATTTTCAATAAAAGTACTTTAGTACTTTACTTTAAAAATACTGTAATTTTACATAATATTTGTACATTAAATTTAATATACTGGTTTATGCATAAAAGCTTCCAATATCGGTACATTAAATTTACCATTTTTTTAACAGTGTGCGGAAAACCTGCGCCAATAGAGTTCGTCATTCCAACTGAGTATTGATGTTTGTATTCGATACTTCGTGTACGAACACCAATCCTCAGAATTCGCCAGTCAGTGCACGACTAGGTCAGCCATCCAAGTACTGACCGCGAGCTATACAGCTTGACTCAGGGGACAATCGAAGCCGACAACACCAACCGCGAAAATCCACCGCAGTCGGTAAGCGGCGATTTCTCCAACTTCCGACCCGTGCCGCCATCTGTGCGGAAATAATCGAAACCGTATCCCCGCTGTAGCAAACTTCCGCCGCCAGATGGCCACGAACGGCGAAAGAAACGGCCTAGCCAGCGGAGTCGTATTGTGCGCGTTGAGTTCACGGTGGCGCCGTTGCGGCGAAACTAAACGTGTAACATGGCGGTACTGCGGTGTCGCGCCGAGTGCGAGGCTCTCGCCTGATCATCACGTTACTCTTAGCCTCTTTTCATTAACCCCATCGTCGATTTCATCGTTAATTAGTCGCGTGTGTGAATCGTGATATGTGCAGTGTTTCATGACGAAGGTGTCAGCCCTCTGCGGCGCATTGTAGTACTCTGGATTATTGGATTATCGGACGACGTGTCATCTGTGGTGTTCTCGGTAGCGGCAGGTACGTAACCCCATGTTACTACTGTACCTACTACCACCGACGATATACACGAACATTAATATGTATACAATATGTACGCACATACATACGCGCATGGTTAAGTTTTACGCTATGATAGATCCGGGCTACCCCAAATGTCAAGTGCGTAACAAAGGTTTCGCTCGTCGAGTAATATTCTCGCTGAGACGACCAAGAATTCTTAGCGATCGAGAAACGCTTTGAAAATGTATGAAAAAAAATTTAAAGGTATGAATATCATCGTGGCGCGCGGCTGGATTTTTTCTTCGACAGTTGGAGGTTCTCGAGAAAATGATGAACTCTGAGAGATGCGCAGAGAGACGAGTGTATGTGGAAGGTCGGGTGCGTTCCCTGTTGTCATCTACAGGACATTGACTCTCACACCGCCTTCCCGCTCCCCTTTCCTCAACCTCGAGTGTGTCTATATCTGCGCCAGTAGGGTCTCCTTCGCGCACGAAATTTCAAGAGCCTCTAACGCCTCCAGGCCCTGCTACGGTATTGTACGCGTAGCCGAACCCCCGATCGAGTTACTTTACCTACTGCTCCGCACTCCTAACCTCGACACTGCTCGCAAAATATTTACGTTCGCGCAGGAAAAAATTCACGCACGCGATTATACCGTAGTTCGTTTGTCTACTCGCGCCCTCGTATTTTATTCATTACATTAACCCACGATCTCTGGACCTTTCGAACATCTTCGCTTTCGGCGAGACACTTGCACTGAATTTTTTTTTTTCGCAAACAAAAAATCGTTTATGACCAAACGCTCGGTAGAATATTCCGCATGCATTACGGCGTGTACCTGAATACATTTCCCTGGCCGAAGCGTCGCGGCTGTTGAAAAAGCTCGTTTTGTATTTGTCGGAATATTTTCGACGTTCAGGTTTTCGATGAAAAAATGTTCGCACAATTGAAGTCAATTGCACTCCAGTGCTGGGTAATTATTCATTTAATTACGATAATAATATTCGGAATAATCGTACATTTTACGATAATGATTGCTCAATGTATAAAGTTCATTTAACTGCAGGTTTGATCTTGAATGATTTAAAGGTGTGTCGGGATCGAATAAATTGTTATTTGTAGTGAAGAAACGTATGATGAATTCGACGCTACGGTTCTTATGAGCTATAAATATTAATGGAATTGACCCAGATTTTTTTTTTACATACAATTACGCAATTTACATGATGAGTCAATGAAACGCGTTCTGTAATTGTATTTTTATTACTAGATTTTAATATACACATTATTGCAATGTGAAATAAATGTCGAGCGACACGAGGATACAAGAGACGCGAGATAACCTTGTTACTATAAATACCAATGGATTTGACCCAGCCGCTTTTTTTAAATGCAACTTATTCAACTTAAGATAGATCAACAAACCGTCTATTTATAAAAATATAAAAAAAACAAAAACCTTTTAATATTCTATTATACATTTTATTATTATTCTATTATACATTTTATTATTATTCTATTATACATTTATTAATATCTATTAAACCTTTCAAGATATGTTATGATAATCGGTTTTGTTTAATTGTTTAAAATTACAATTCGTCGAGTAGCATCGACGAATTGTAATTTTCATCGAAATGTGTTCATCGACAGGCTTCGCGCGGTCCAGAATGTTTTGCGAATCAAAGTAACGAAAGTAATGTTTCTTTCCCTTCTGGAGCTTAATTTTTTTTCACATCACATATATTGATCTGGGAGTGAAATAGGTGAATAATTATTGATCAGTGGGTAAATAATTTTATATCTAAAAAAATGATGTAGGATTACATTGAATTTTTTTGCTATACGACCAATGTTCGAGTGCTGGGAATCTAGTGTAGCCATCTACTCTATAGCCCGTCCACGAACGCGTCATTGTTTGGCTCCGGGAGGATAAGGTGTTTCAAGGCGCGAATACACTACCGGCAGGTGGGAAGATGTATGTATTCGCGTCGATTACCCCAAATCCGGCACAATGGTTGTCACTGTCTACTACCATTTCTATAGGAGTTAGAATTCAATTCGCCTTCGTTCGTGTCGTATTTTTTGTTGTGAAAAATGCCTTACTCTTTTTTTTTACTTTCATTTTACATTTATTATTACTACAACTCTCCGTTGACCAGATGCCAACGAAAACTCGATGCATAACCTCGGGATTCGAGACAGAATATTTTTGATACTTTACCCGCGATAACCCCTTCGCCATAAGTGGCGAGAGTTTATCGGCAATATAATCGACGTGCACATATTCTCGTTTACGAGCGACTCAGCGACGCGTTCAGTATTAGTTTTAAAAAAGTCTCATTTATTAGAATTTTTATTTCAATGATAGTATTGTTTTGATTTGCGTCAATTCAGTTGTCTAAGATAAATGAAGGTTCGATATTTATAGTACATTTCGATACGAATGGGAAAAAACTTTTTCTAACGAGTGTTACAATCACACGAGTTCAGAAAACGTTTTTCGCACGAGTATCGAACGTAATTTTATTTCACAAGGTGTGAAAATTGGGGTTTTCGCACCGAGTGACGAAACCGCCGTTTTCCCACCGAGTGAAATAAAAGTTATTCCGATAGAGGTTAAACGGGGACTAAGGAAAATCAAGAGAATCCTTCGATGACTTTCATACCAAAAGGGATACTTTGAATTGGTATTAAATAAAAAAAATCTTCACCATCAAAGATCTTTACGACAATCTTCCTCTATAAGGAATTCCAGTTTCTTAACTACTCCGGTGTCCAAAGATCTTCTCATAAACCCGAGAATGGTCGAGTCGTAATTAATTTTTGTTTTAAATGCGTTACCCCCCAAATAAATTAATTGCGACAGACTTTCTTTTGCCAATTCCCAAAGTACACAGAAATATGCACCATAAAAAAATTTGTTTAAAAATTAACGGTATCGGAAGTTTTTTAAACATAAACAGTTTCAGAAATTTCAAACACATGTACGTTGCAATTTCGCAGTCAATTTTTTTATTTTTAAGGCAACTTTTTGTAAATTTCAGGCAAAAGATTTGTAACTTAAATGTGTGGTATTTTTATTTTACGAAAAACTACATTAATATAAGTAATGTAAGCGAATTTCAAGTTCCAGTTCATTAAATTTACAACTTATTTTTAATGTGTAATAAGAATTTGGTACTATAATTTTATTTTATAATTTCGATTAATTAAAATCGCATCTTAAGTTTAATGAAACTGGCGAATGGTCATAAAGAGTAGCAGGCAGCGAGGCATTCGTGCAGCAGTTCGGTCACAATCTCGAAATCATTAAAACCGATTGTGTAACCCATCGACGAGGAAGCGGGGATACGCGCGCTTATTTTTTTATGAATTGATTCTGGTAGTCGCAGAATTTTATCTTTTGTACTTTCGCAACAAGTTTCGTGGCACAGGTGACTCTCGACAATACAAAACTCGTGTTTACGTCACCGACGAGGACGATGATAAATTCATTAAGCGTCTCGCACCTCCGTAATCGTGAAACTTGTTTTATCGTTGAGGCCCCGATATAATGTAGAGAACACCTAAAAAAAATGAGACACCGGTCTCAGAGGGACTTTGATTTGGACCTTCGGCCGATGAATGAATCATTTCGATTATAATGACTTCTTATTTTTATCGATCACTCGATATAAAATCGAAAATGTATCTTATCGAGACAGACGAGGATTTTATCGAATAGCGACTTTTATATAAAGGGAACGAGCCTCGGCAAGGTTCACCAGACAACGGGTAAACATCTACTCTCTCCACCATTGTGATAAATTTACTCTTAAAACGGAGCACCGACCGCCGAATTCTTAGGGTAGCTCGAAAACCCCATGAATAGATGTGAAACTTGTTTGTTTTTTACGATGTCTCGACTACACATCGGAACGCGGGAACGAGTAGATCTGGCTTGGCCTCTACCAAAAATCCCAGAAGGTCTCGGGGTCTCGAGAACCAGCTGTAAAAAGTTGCGGAGGGGAACCAAAAAAAAGTTGCTTCGCTCGCATCGATCGCAGGTGTTTAAAGTTTCATTCCTCTTTGTTAAAACTATATGCCTTACACACTAAAGTACACAATGGAACGTTACGACAAACTAACACTCTCATTTACAAGTAAATAGTCAAAAAAACAGATCTCAACGAGAGTCGAATATATTGTCGTTTACGTTCAAGTTTTAAGCACAATTGTGCAGTCGCGTTTCGCAACTCCTAGCCTATTAAGGTAAAGGTACCAATGATCGGACGGTTAAGAGCAGCCTAAGATTCCAGCAGTGATTAATTTATCAAGAACATTTTTTTTCGTGAAATAACCGAAACCAATATCAAGCTGGTAGTTTCTAGTTTCCAAAAGTCAGCGGTTAATTATAAAAGGATAAATATTGTTTTAACTACGGAAGAAAGTATCAAGAGAGCCCAAATGTACCGATCTTCGGACGCGGTTTTTCGGCACGTCCCTATATTCGGACACTGCGTGTCCCAATGTTTCGG
>JAPYZC010005393.1:0-10290 GCA_030522665.1 Ichneumoninae sp. A BG-2022a | reverse complement strand
TTCGCAATTCCGTGCTACTTTCTGCTTGAAATTTTTTAACCAAATACCTAAGACTAGGTTAATGGTACACCATTGGATGCCGAAGCGTTAGACTCTCGGATTTGTTGGTAAAAAAATAAAAAAAGGATTTTTGTTACTTTTGTCCCCGGTCTCCCCTACTCATTTTAATAATTCGTTGAAAAATAACGCCAGCTCTCCGACGGTATAATACTCGAATAAGCGTCAAGTTTCCGCGTTCGACGATGGGCCAAAAATTGAAATTTATCGACGAACGCGGATATGTTGGGTCGTGGGTGAAATCTGTGACTCTTCAGATCCGACTTATCCGAGCGGTGGAGGGAAACAAAAAGGAGAAGTGAAGAAATTTCAAAGTCCCGAGACTCCAATATTTACCGAGTTAGCGGCGATATATTCTATTCACACGCCCGGGGGAGAGTTCGACCGAAAACGTTTTCTCCGCCACATTCCTCCTCAACATTCTCACGTCGCAAAAAAGGGAGAACTTCCTTTCCCTCATCTCGCTGTCCCACTGAAAAGCCAGGACGACAAATTTCCTAACTTCAACAGGCCTCGTTCTTGAGACAAGCCTTTTCTACTTCTTCCCCCCGTGACACGGAACGCTTTATCCGCGCCGTTTCTACCCTCATTTTTATGGGGAAATTTGTGTTATCGCGGTGTCCTCACTCCTCTTATCCCCGCTGAGTATTGCGCCGCAAGCTTTGCCAAAGCCCGCGGCCACAATCCAGAATTGTTCTCATATCCGTCCTATCGCTTTTTTTTCTCCAGCCATCCTCCACTCTTACCTCTCGGTGAATATATGAATTCTTCAAAGGCTCTCAACGAAATTCCCTCGGGGTAACGCACTTCCTGCGACGCGGATTCAGACCCGAAAATCTGTCCTCCGGCCTTCTTTTTTTTCCACCTTTCATCTTGCCAATTTTTCTACCTTTCATCTTCCCATGCTTCTTGCCTCCTCGTCGACGAAATTCTGTTATCTTCAAAATATTTAATTTATTTTTGTACATACTGATAAAAATAAATAAAAATACAAATGAATTTAAATGAATACTTTCTTGGTACAGTTAATTTAGCTATGTCAATTCGTTCTTATTTCGCATATGTTCCAGAAAAATCTGTAAAAATTGCAAATACTTCTCGATGGTATAAAAATCCGAAATAATGCATGCATACTAAAGGTACCGAAAAGATTAATTTTGCATAAAAATAATTCCATAGTGTTATTAACAAATTAATAACTAAATTAATTGTTTAACAAATTACCCGGAAAAGAAACTTTTTTTTATGAAAATGATTCGTTCATTTTTCTGAGTACGTATGAATTTTTTCAGATTATTCAATTAACTTTGATTTTTTTTTACAAGAAAAAAATATGTGAAAAACCACAAAAATTGAAAGTAATTGAAAAATCTGAAAATATTCATACGTATTCAGAAAAATGATCGAATCATTTTCATTTTAAAAAAAGTTGGTTTTCCGGGTAATTTGTTAAACAATTAATTTTTTTATTAATTTGTTAAGAACATTTTGGTATTATTATTATTATGCAAAATTCATGTTTTCAGTATCTTTAATATGCATTAAATTTGTCAAATTTTAATACCATGGAGAAGTTCTGCAATTTTCTCTTATTTTTCTCGAACTTATACGAAATGAGCGCGAAGCGACATATCTACCTTAAAGAGTAGTTAGATCAAAATACATTTTTTTATGATTTCACAACAATATTTCCGAGGCATCAAAATATTTTATTCGACGAATGAAATATTAATTTGAATATTCTTGCCCTTTAGCTGACCCAATCCCATTTTTTGTCAGTGCATGTATCTTTTCTCACCATTTTATTACGAAAGAATCTCGCAAATTCCAGACTTTAATGATATTAAACTCGAAAAGAGTAGCGAGCTGGTAATGGTCGGCGAGAGCTCGGAAGATTTCATCCGCCAGTTATCACGTACTCGTTGTCGATTTGTAATACCTCCTCTTTTTATTCCGCCCCCTCACTCAGGCTCGCCTCCGTCCTCGAAGGATCTTACTTTCTCCGACGGGGATCCTTATAATGTGAGCGCGTGACGAGGGCTCGGAAACGAGAGCCGAGAACGCGGCGAAGGAAAGAACGAAGGAGGACACCGAGACAGCCGTCGGTGTTCTCAGATTCCATCGTCCTCCTCCACCTCCTGGCACAATCTCAGTCGCTAGGTAATTCTCTATCATCGTCGCACACTTTTATCGCATTGTTCCGTCCTCGCGATTTGCGACTTTGCTCACCCATCGCCGAGGACTCTTCTGCAAACAGTTTACAAAATTAATAGCTAGAGGCCGACGGCAACCGCTGCGAGGAGGGCACAAAAACGTAAGGCGAGCCCCGCCAGGTCGGCGAGATTCGTTGATGGTTTTCCCTTGTCTTATCGTCTACACATCTCGGCTAACGGTTTTCGCCCTCCGAAGGGGTTTTCTCGCTGGAGTCGAAAAATAGAGCAATTTCAAAGTGGTATCGAAAAATTCGTATCAGTTACGCAATTTTAGAAAAAAAATCATGTATGGAAACAACACGTCGATGAAAATATAAATTGCATCAGTATCCAATCAAACGTGGTGACACGTAAAAATAAAACTGCCACGACTCTTTATACATATACAAAGTTATCAATATTCATCTGCATTACGGGCAGCTTCATCTTGCTTTGAAAGAGGCCAATTTGAAAATTTGAATAATCACTGTATGCCACGGTTCTTTGGCAACTCAATTTGCAAACGAATGGCTTTTCATGACGTCGCACGAAGAACCTACCGAGATTCCAGAAAATCTGCGGCAAGTGCGAATGAATATCACCGCAGCCTCGTGTTAGAAATAACTTGGTGAGGTATATTTCAATATCAATAGTATAAACTAGTTTATAGAATATAAAATAATTTTATGTCACTCGGTGGAAAATTGGCGGTTTTTTCGCACGCTTCGCGTAAACCCCCATTTTCATACCTTGTGAAATAAAATTTTGTTCGATACTCGTGAGAAAAACGTTTTCTGAACTCGTGTGCTTGCAACACTCGCCTTCGGCTTGTGCTGCAAACTCACACTCGTCAGAAAAAGTTTTTCGGCACTAGTATCGTAATGCACTATTATGGCCCCATTTTTCCCCGGTTTGCGTAGTTTGTTGGCTATCATGAATCGATTTATTCGATAATTTTGGGTACCCCATTTTGCCCCACGTTGATACGACATTTCAGGTCCCCATTTTGCCCCATGATCCCGTTCTGCCCTGGTTTCCCCTATATCGCTTGAGAGATATTACCATACACGGAAAAAAAAAATGTGTTGGTACAACAAGATTTTTGTTACCATAACAAATTTAGTATGTTCAAAACTAAGTACTCGCAAAAATGAGTACAATAGAACCTCGATTATCTGAACCAATTGGGACCGAAACTCGTTCGGATTATCGAAAATTCGGATAACAGAACAGTCAAACTGTGCTAAATCGAGGTTAAACCTGTGCGGCGAGTGCCCGAGTGCGAGAGAAACAGCGCCATAGGGTTCCTGTGAGAGCAAGCGAGAGGAGGTTTAGACTCCCTTTAAGCGATATAGCGTGATACATATCGAAAAAATTACAGTACCCACATATTTTAAATAATTATGATACATATTTGAGGAATAACGTGATATGTGTATTTTTATGATATTCAACGGTAACTTCAATACTTCATCACGAAATCCACAGTTTTCGTTTGGCGCAAGAGAGTTGTACGTCTTATTGCAGCCAAATTTTTTTGATGTCAGAGATCGTTAACTTACAAATGTCATACGAGCCCGCTAACAACGTGCTTATCTCTCTCTTATCGAGTTTCGAAAGCACTTCTAATTTTTTTCTGGGGTAGGTACATTATGCTTACGCTTAGAGGTCGAAGGACTGGATGCTGAATCCATAACGCACTAAACTACGAGACCAGTTACGAGATTAACAAAAATAAATTTTGAATACGTGCGTATTTGCCCGGCTGAAACTCATAAATACTGTGCATACGACTGGCGTACATTTACGGTACCACTGTGTGAGTCTATGCGAGCTCGAGCATTCTTGAATTGGCTTTTTGTTTATGGCGTACAACAATGTATTGGCGCGCAACAATGTAAGGATACGAGAATTTCGCGCAATTGTTCAGATAATAGAAATTTTATCCGAACCAGCAGCAGTACGGATAACAGATGGTTCGGATAATCGACGTTCTATTGTAATATCAAATTTTTTTTAAAAATATTTTTATTGTTCCAATTCCACTGTACACTGTACCGCATTTGCCAGGGACCCGGGAAACTACGGAAAACCCGTGCCGGTACAGACCGCCATATTCTACTGATCCACCAATATTTCTGCACTTGAGTAAAGTGCAGAAACACCAAAGACTCAGAAGAAAGCGCCGCCCGCTCAACGGTTGATGCGCCAGCTAGCGCACGGCTAAGCGATCACCCATCCAACTACTGACCGCGAACGAATCAGCTTGACTTGGGGGACCACCAAAGCCGTGCGCCAACCGCGCATCCACCGCTGTCGGTTCTGTAATATCAAATAATTATATTATATAATTTCAAATAATGGTATAATAGTTTATATAATATTCTCAATGCAAGTTGGAATAGAGGTAAGAGAAATGCTCGACTCGACGTGTCGATGATGATCGCTGGTCGTACGATCGATGGATCAGTCGCCTGCTGATTACGTCACATCTTCTTTGTGACTAATACGGCCCTTATCTCTGCTTGGGTCCGCTATCGAATCTGATAACTCGCGAATAATTCGCGAAGTATCTCGGATGACTCGCGAAGATTGTTTATTCGCGGTATCCCATGTAGGGTGATCGGATGTGGCCAATGGTTGGACGAAGCTTGGTGCCGATGTTGCCAACATTAGCATGCGGACTTGGCCCAATCATCGAGGGAGCCTTGGATGATAAGTACTTGTCAATATTGGCAGCCAACATCGGCCCCAAAGTCGATCGAAGAGAATCGGCCGATAATTGGTTATTGATGTAGGCCCTCTAGGGTATTTATATAGGGCAAGAGTGTTTTGAACGCAATACTTTTTTTTAATATTGTAATAGTTGGAATATCCCTTTTTATTCGCATGCTGCAAGAGATTATATTTTATATATTTTCTCCTGCTAGAACGCTCAAAGCGATCATATTCAGTCAATGTATTGGCGACACTACTGCATATTGGTAAGTAATGCATTTATTGATTGCCTAGTACGGAAACCAAAAATAATACGCATTCTTTGCGAAAGTTAAAAACGGTATCATTTCGAATGCTCTTATATCGACGCGGGGGTGCACTTTTGCTAGCGAGAAACAACTTGGGTTAGCGCTATCTAGCAGCGAAAGCCGCTGACTGATGGTCCAATGTTGGCGTCACATCGGTAAACCGATGATTGCCGAATCAATATTCGGTTGAACATTGGCCAAAATCGGCAGACCGATGATTCTTGAAATCATGCACCGACAGACCAACGGTTGACGAATCCGTATTCGGCTGAACATTGGCCTAAAATCGAAAAATCAACCGTCGGTAGGTTCATACTCGATCGAGCATTGGTCGCCAATTGTCGAACCAACCAATGGTGAGCAAATGCTCGGTCGTACATTGGCCTCAAATCGATTATCCAACAATTGGCAAGTCAATACTCGACCGAGCATTGGCCTAAAATCGGAAAATCAATCGTTGGTGAGTTCATACTCGATCGAACATTGGCCGCCAATTGTCGAACCAACCAACGGTGAGCAATTACTCGGCCGAACATTGGCCTCAAATCGACTAGCTAACTATTGGCGAGTCAAACACAGCCGAGCATTGGTCGCAAATTGTCAAACCAACCATTGGCGAATCATTACTTGGCCGAACATTGGCCAACCGTTGGGGATTCGACAATCGCCACGCCAACACTAGCCCGACCATAGGCCGCGTCCGTCACATTGGCAAAACCTACATGAGATAGAGGAGAGCGGGGCAAAATGGCACAGCCGGTGCAAAACGGGATTATGCGACAAAACGCAACTTCCAATAGCTTTTGGATGGTGGCAATGGTCGTCTGTGGGGCAAAACGGGATTGAAAATCCGGATGTATCGTTGGGACAAAATGGGGCATCCAAAAATCATTGGAAAATTAAGTTTTCCCCACTGTCCCATTTTGCCCCGCTCTCTCCTATACCGGAAAGCGAGCGTCCAAACTCACTGCCTCGAACTACGTTGCCTTCGCTCGGTACTCCCCTACAACGGGCTGATGAGCCTCTCCCCCAATACGAAAATGAATATTCAGCTTTTTTTCCTCCGGGTTGAAGTGTCGTGAGGAATTTCGTCGTTTCCTAGGCGCATCGGTGTGATAGTCAAGAAAAAAAAGCTAAGGAAATAAGAGACAGCAGAGTACTATGTACACCAGCATCATCCCGACGGTGCTATAAATACAAGACTGTGGATGGCACGTCCAGGGATGGGCGAGCCTCCGACGTCGATCCTATAAAAAACGTTGTAGGCGGAGGAGAAAAACGCACACACGCACGATACTAAAACTGAACCGGGTATCGTGTATTATCGGAGACGAAAAAAAAGGAGAGCTCGTTCTCAAGGGTGTGGACTTTCGCAGCCGACGGACACACACGTGGAACGTGGAAATTACAGGGCTACGGTGATAATCAAGCTGGGGATATAAAACAAGTATTTTCTTTTTTTTTTCATCTCCTCTCGTCACCGCCTCGGTCGTCGGGTCGTTCGGTGTCTACAATCCCGTCGGGAGACCGAGGTGGGCGAGAGTTATACCAGGGTAAACGGTTCTTTAACGTTCCAATTTACCATACTAATCTAGTCAGTTTAGTCAGTTGATGATATAGTGGAAAAAGCTTTCACCTAATATTACATCTATCGGGCGTTTCAATTATAATGGAAAATTACTGTGCACTGGCGGTACAGAATCGTTTTTGCCTCGCAGGCAATTTTATTAGCCGCAGCTCTTGCAGCGGCCGGCCTTCCGCACATTATGTAAGAAAGCTGAGAGGAAAAAATAGCCGGTATTCCTGGGCGTGGCTTGAATGAGATATTAAAATTAACTCGCGGTCTTTTGTAAGGGAATAACAATGTTCTATTATTTCTACGACCACCATTTCTTTTTTTTTATTTGAAATTCCATAGAGGATTTTAACGATCCGTAATAACGAAACTTACGAGATAAAATTCGGGAGATCCGAGCGAGACTGACGAGAGTATCGACGTGATTGAATGTTTGAGCGACGTGGGGAGCGATTGAATTCCGCTCGATAGACACCTGGAATCACCGATGCTCCCTTTTTATTATCTCATATGTTATATATTTCGATGCAGCGTGAAATAAGAGAATATTCGACGAGATTGAAAGAAACGCTTGCAAACTTGACGTCGGTAACTCGTAAGATAAAAAAACAGTCGAGCCACAGAATATCATGTAAAAGGATATTCAAACTCTCGCAGAATTTCTCGGAGTATTTCAAACAATTATTCACGAGGTAAATGTACCAATGGTTGGACACTTAACACGATATTTGTCTTAAGTGTCCCATTTTTTGCTTTCATACATTGATCGTTTGGCAACTAGTGGTAACAAATTCCAAGGGTAGAGTTTCTAGTTTTTGAAAACCAGCCATTAACTATTTTAGCGATATTACAAAAATATATTTATTTACAAAAACGCTGGAAGATAGAAATGTACCAGTGGCTGAACAGTTATTGATGGGTGTTTCCTGATTTTTTAACAAGACATGTCCCAATGTTTCGGACAGTCGCTAATTCCGAGAGTATAATAATAATGCACGGACTCGACTAGTTCGTCGCAACACGAATAAGAACAAGGTATTGTATTAATTCCTCCAATAAAATATGTATATTCATAGAATAACACATGGGACATGTTGCATCGAAGCCGGGATAACATAATCCCATTCAGGTCTTACCCGTTGTCCAGATAGTGGATTGGCGGATGCACGATTCCGGGGATCAGTGGCTGGACACCAAAATCGACTATTGTTCAAACAAATGTAACA
Organism: Ichneumoninae sp. A BG-2022a; assembly: GCA_030522665.1. Taxonomy (NCBI): domain Eukaryota; kingdom Metazoa; phylum Arthropoda; class Insecta; order Hymenoptera; family Ichneumonidae; species Ichneumoninae sp. A BG-2022a. The sequence goes on along the minus strand of JAPYZC010005393.1, from coordinate 2,213 downwards.
ATTAAATTATTATTTACCCATGGTATATGCCGATCTTTTGCACGTATATCAATTACTAATTATAGATGCTATTTTAAAGAATCGGAGTACTTCACACTACTCAAATGAGTGCTACATTTTTAAAGTCGTTTATACAAACCGTTACGCATGTGTTGATTATAGTGGATCGTTATTTGTATTACATCAGATGTCCTTCACATAGAAAAACATTAATTGCAATAGATTTGCACAAATATTAACTGGCAGGTGCTAATTTTCGAAAAGGTACATACGTCCAATTTTTTAAATGGCATAATCCGTAATTGTTGCTCAATTCAGATGTGTTACGGCTAATTCTCTTACTTGAAAGGTGCTCTACGAGTTCACTATCTGGATATACAATACTATTTTCCGTTTAACAAAAATTACAGCCTTTTGTTTATCCATCGACAAAATTCTTTCATAAACAAACAGCTGGCATTTGTAAATGGAAAATTCTATCGAATATCTAGATGGTGAATATGTAGAGCATTTTTCAAGGAAGAGAATGAGCCGTAATACATCAAAGTGGAACAAAAATTGCGGATTATTGCGAACGAATATGTAGTAATATGCTTTACATATTTGTTAATATCAAAAATTCTCTTTTCAAAAATACAACACAAACCAGTTAATACTTTTGCAAATCGATTGCAATGAACGTTTTTCTTGTTTAAGAACATCTGCTTTAATGCAAGTAACCATCCACTTTAATCAATAGATGCGCAAAAACTTGATTAATCGACTTTAAAGATGTAGCGCTCATTCGCGCATCAACGGTAATTGCAATTTTTTGTCACGATATTGCTAATCAACCCAATTTCGCGTGAGTCAACAAAATGAGCGCTTACGGGTGGCGAAACAAATTTTTGGTTGGTAGAACGAAATAATTGCTGTATTAAGTAAAGAAAAATTTGAATCGACGGTCTGTTAGTTCGATCAACGTGGTATTTCTTTCGATCAACCAAACATTTGTTTCGCCACCCGTAAGCGCAAATTTTGTTGACTCAATTGATTCTTTTTCTCTGTGTGTGAAAGAAAACAAATTAATTTTATTATTCAAAATTCAACAACGATCCAGAAAAAGATCCGATGTATAATTCATAAATTCCAGACTCATGAAAGTTGATTAATGTGAAAAATTAATCAAGCTTCCAGAAGGGACACGACTTCTTTTGGTTCTCCTGGCTTTCATACATAACAGAAAATGGCGAAGCCACCGCCCGGTAATAAATAACTAGAATATGCAAATCGAGGTTCGAGTAGAAATAAATCCCGGCGAGTGTGCGGTTGCATTTCGTCATTGAAGAGCGCAACGTTGCGTTTAAAGCTGCACATTGAAATTGCATGCGTGCACACGCGTGTGTACATCGGCAGAACCGCATATCGCACAGAAGCGCGATAGTGAGAGAACGAAAAATTTCGCCTCGGTCGTGGGAAAAGCGAGGCGGGTGAAACACCCTCGGACCGGAAGCTCTCCGGAGTGCCGGAGGGAGCTGAGGCAGTTTGCGATAATACATATAAATTGGCGAGCGGGCCGGCGATAAGCCACTGGCGAATTGCCTTCCATCCCCCTGTAACTACATAGCCTCTCTGTGCCGGGCTCTCGTTCGACTCGTCACTGCGCAACGAGGGGATGTAACGAACACGTACAGAAATCGTATGGTAAACACACCGACGGCAAATGGACTTTATAGTGTATTGCGGTGATTCCCCTGTCCCGCAAAAGCTCGTGTTTCACGTTCGTACCTCGAGCTCGCACACGGCCCGGTTAATCGGTTTCGATTTCGCTCCGGAAATACCGCGACCATGGCCAAACGGGGATAATGATTTTTCATTTGTGGCTCACTTTTGTGATACGAATTACCTTTAGAGCTATGCACGTCGGTTTTTGAAACTGCAGCTTCTTTTTGTTTACCGTACAATATACGTTGAATTTTCTGAAAGAATGAAAAATGCTCAGAGGTTTGATGAAAGGGTACGTACAATTTTTTTTTTATCCGATAGTAATTTTGGCGCAAAGTCAAATGGGGCCCGGTTAAACTGTTTCGATTTCGCTTCGGAAATACCGCGACCGTGGCCAAACTGGAATAATAATTTTTCATTTGTGGCTCACTTTTGTGATACGAATTGCCTTTAGAGCTATGCACGTCAGTTTTTGAAACTGTAGCTTTTTTTGTTTACCGTACAATATA